>APFE030357329.1:165246-326581 GCA_000404065.3 Pinus taeda | reverse complement strand
TTATATATTATATTATATATATAATTTTTATTTTTATTTCTTTTGGGTGTCCATGATTAATGTCTATTGTTCTCATACATCAAAGGATTTGAAACTCCAGCTCGGATATTATCAAGATCCCACTTCGAAGTTTCATATTATGTTTCAAGTCTCTGGAGATTGTTCGACAATTATTGGGAGGTTAGTCTTCAATTTCTCATATATTTCAATTGGTTTGTTAAAGTTGTTTTATGTTCTTTCCTCGAATCAAAAACAAGATATTGGTCTTAGTTACCATGAAAAAAATTAATGTGTCAATTTTTGCTAAAACGGTTTAATCTACAATAATTTTATTCAAAGTAACTATCAAATTCAATCAATTTAGTACTAAATTAAAAATCATAAATAAACGTATAATATTTAAAAAAAAATTGAAAAGTGCCAAAGATATATTTTAAATTTATATTTAATATTTTTTTTTTTAATGATTATTTTTATTTTTTACATAGGAAATGGTTTTAGGAACTAAGTATTTTGATTAGAAAGTACTCTTTTTTATATCCATGATTTAATTTCTATAACTCCTAGTTATAATTTAGTTTTTAAAATTAATAGTAAAACAATTGTTATTACGAATTATTCATAAATATTAATTAACATGTCCTTACAATTTATTTTAAAAATTCATTTAATATTAAGTTATAGATAATTAGGAACTAAGTATTTTGATTAGAAAGTACTCTTTTTTATATCCATGATTTAATTTCTATAACTATCCTAGTTATAATTTAATTTTTAAATTAATAGTAAAACAATTGTTATTACGAATTATTCATAAATATTAATTAACATGTCCTTACAATTTATTTTAAAAATTCATTTAATATTAAGTTATAGATAATCTCAACTCAATTTTTCTGCCGAAAGAAAGAAGAGACAATTTGATTGATGACAATAAAAATTTTATTTCATATTCCCATGCCTTCACTGCCACAAACACAATTGCATTCAACTCTATAGCAATCATGTTCAATTCCCATGAACTTTGTAGGAGACAATTGGTTGTACACAACAAGTTTCTTGGAATTGACATCTCATTGACTAGAAACTAAGTTTCTCCATATCAATTTGAACCAAACAATGCCAAAAAAATAAAGTTATAAAGCTTCATTACAACATTTTCACTTTCATTTCTGTTTGTTTAGGAAGGTTTAATTGATCATCTCACACCTTGTGAGCACTTCATACTCCAATTAACTATATTTAAACTAAGTGGTGGGTACTAGCGACTACATAGCACTTGCTAACAATACAATTCGCTTCTTCACATCTACTATATAATTCAAAATAAATAAAACTTTAAAAATTGATTTTAAACATTAATGGATAACTTACATTTATATGAAAAGATAGAGAGATTTTAATTATTCTCTCTTCACCATGTAATTGTAGATTAAATATATAATATAAAAGATATATATAGATATATATATATATATATATATAATAGAGAAATTGTTAAACAAAAACAAATACAAAAAGTTATATAATTTTTTAAATTTGCATTGAAATAATATTTATTTTAATAATTTTAGTTTTTAAATATTTTATGATTAATAGGTTATTTTGAAATAAAAATGTAACTAACAATATATCAATTTAATGAACTCATTAATTAAATTGGAATAAAACATTTAAAAAATTATTTCATATTTTTATTTTTCAAATTACATATTAAATTTTATATTTTATTTTTTAAAATTTAAAGAACTCTTACAACATTTTTGGTGCTTATGCATCAATGCCATGTGTTTATCTTTAAAGGTATAACTCTCTTCCAGAGGTATAGTTAATGAAGACAACTCACAAGTATTAAATACTAACGATTAACAACATTTTAGGTGATGATCCCCTGATGGGATTCCTCATTTAATTGTCACGCATACTCAAAGAGTTAAGAAAGGAGCACATGACGAGGTTCAAATTGGTCGAAAATTGGAGTTTTTTTAGCATGAGGTATCACAATGCTTTTTGAATTGAGAAATACCATTCCATCACATTTAAGAAGCATCAAACGAGCCTTCACTCAAGTGATCATCCACCACACTACATTCACTCTACAATGAAAGCATGGAGAGGGTTGGAGATTCACAATGAATACAATTTTATTTCCAATGCAACTTGTGGGGAGTATAGGACTTATTCATGATGTTTCCCTCACAAAAATATGTTTACGCTAAGCAAATTCTCAACATCTAGATGAGACAAGGAAAAATCCCAAAGTGTGGTACAATTGTTCCTGTGGAAGTTGGAGGACTAGGCCCTCATAGCTCGGCCCTTTTACCTTTGAGAGCGTGTTTAAATTTCAAACAATCATCTCCCACTAACCTTGCTAGCCACATGAGGGTCAATACTAAGGACTTAATTAGTGGAATTCCTAAATTGTTTTAACTTTAGTTATTAAGTCACCTCGTGGTTTTTTATTCTTCCTTCCTCATTTGGTTACCTTTTTCTACACTCTGTGTCTATTAAATGTGGTTTTGTTAGGTAGCTTCCCATCATTCATGTTATTGTGGTGTATCTCACTTTTTCCAAGGTATCTTCCTAGGGTTTCCTCTTTTTTTTTTACCACTTCTCCCTTTCCCCATTTTCTCTAACTCTCATCCCATGCTCCCTCATGTTTAATTGTGCATTATTTTAAGTGGTATTGATGCCCAAATAAAGGGTTTGTTTAAGACGAGATAATGGCGGTCAAGGTTCGAATTTTAAGTCTTGAGATCAATCCCAAGCCCAAGCCTTGGTAGGCTGATATCTTGAACACACTTGATTAGTGTTCCAACATGAGATTTTAGACATTGAACCATAACTGGTTGATGAAATAAATGAATCATCGTATTTTGAGATCATGGTAGAAGTGGAAAAATTGGTTCCCCACAGGGAAACTCTAATGACATGATGTAACCAATATTTGCATATGTTGGATTGTTATTAGCACGTTAAAAATTTTCTTTGTAAAGTCTTATTTGACTGCAAAAAATGTTAGGTCCCTATAATACTAGTGTAGCCCATTTATTATTATTGTTAGTGTCACCCCTATTATTATTGTTGCTCCTATGTAGCTCCCATATTGTTATTGTTGTGCCCATGTAGCCCCCATATTATTATTGTTATGCCCCATAGAAGCCCACTATTGTTATTTTGTGTCCATACATTATTATTGTTATGTAAGCTCTAATTATATTATGACCCTTTAGACTCCTATATATAGAAAGGAGGTCTACTCATTTGAATCATGGAAGAATTGTTCATTTATGTGATGTAAAGGAGGTTTCTCCCTCGAAGAGGCTAATTTGTAAGTCATCGATCTACATTTTTTTTAATCTTGTTACATAACATTTGGTACCAGACCTTTGGATTCTAGGGTTCCATTGCTTCAAAGAGGTCATCTTGGTATTTTCTCCATAAATTTTTTTCTACACATCTTCAAAAGTTGAAATTGAAACCATGTAGAGCTGAAATTGTGGTGAACGTAATGTAGAAATTTTAGATATTGGTTTCGTATATTTTCTGAGATATGGGCTGAAGAAGTTAGGGTTTTTGCATGCTCCACAATTCAATCTTAAACAATGGACCTAGGAAAATCATCATAACTTTCTCTTAAATAATAGGTTTTGAATTTTGTAAAACGTGATAAAAGGTGAAAAATATTTAATTTCTTTTGTACCAATTTCAAATTTGAAAGCAGAAACAATGACACATGGCATTATGTACAAGTTTTCTATACCAAACTAGTCCATAATCAGTTTATCATGGGAGATTTGGAAAAAAATTATCTTGAAGAATCCAATGTTGTTTTGAATTGTGAAATTCAAGAGAATATTAAGAGGGCTAATACAACACAACACTTTAGACCTTGAATAGCCGAAATTACAAATATACAATAGTTTTAATATCGAGTTCCTAAAAAGCAAGAAAAATGTGTGTATTTTTAAAATACTTTCATAAGTTTTGTTTAAAAAATCAATTTGAAGTGATTGAAAGGGAATTGTGAAGCATAGATATCGTTGTTTGATTTTAAAATTCCTCGAAGAAAAAAGTGCACACACTTAGTAAGAAACCAAAAATCTCTATTATGATGCATGAAGAAGAGGAAGAAATGCAACATGATGTATCAAAATTGTTGGGTGTGGAGCCTGATTATCTTCTTTATTCATAGGTATCGCCACATTGGACACCAGTTCATAATGTGGCGGCAACACCGCCTATAAAACGTATGATGCAAGGGGGGTCCAAGTGGGGGGGGAGCTGTGATCTTTGGGAGCCCCCCCCTGGAGGGGGATCAGGGGCAGTGCCCCCAAAGCTAAAAATAGATGTAAAATTTCCTTGTAAAATGTTGTAATTTTGTAGTCAATCTGGGCCATTCATAAGGCAAATATCTGATGGTAGAAGTTATGTATAATTTAGGGTTTTTTTCCCTTGAAGGCAACCCCTCACTATATATGAGGGAATTGTATTGCGTCTACGTAGATCTGTATTCTGAGTGAGAAAGAGAGAGGAGATTGTGTGAAAACGAATAGGGAATAACAACGAATCTGTTGTAGGTTGTATCTCTTCATTTTGTTGTATAATAGAAAATAAAGGATTGGTTGTTTCTCTATGGACATAGCCCAAACTCGGTGAACCACGTATATCTGTGTCTCTCTTGTTTTATGTGTTTTCTGTGTTAATATTTCCACAATATTTTATGTGTTTCATTGCTCTATAATATATAATTTTTCTAACAAAAATCACAAGACCAAGTGCAACGAATTTTTCTCTCTCAAAGAATAACAAAACAATAAATGGAAGCTAAGATGGATGACTTGAAAATTGATTTAAAGGCATACATGGGAGATTTGAAGGACGGCATAAATGTTAAAATAGAAGGTTTGAAGGATGGTTTAAAAGCGGAAATGAAAAGGGACCTGGAAGATTTGAAGGAAGGTTTGAAAATATTGCTATAAGAAATGCTTCCTAGTGGTGACAATGTACTATATGAAAATCACGATGAGGATAAAAGGAATACCGATTTTGATTTTAAAGACTCCAATAGTTGGTTGAATACTAGACACATTCCAAATATTGATATGAGGAAATTTGATGGCAAGGATATGGTAACATAGACACTATAGATGGAGTGATCATTTGATCTACATAATGTGTCAAACACACAAAATGTATTCATTTCATATTTATGTTTAGAAGAAAATCTATTTGTTTAGTATTGATGACTTTGCTCTCGTAAATAAATTTTCATTTGGACAATTTTTGAGGAATAATTGGTAGTACATTATGAGTATACAAAGATTAATACCTTATTTATCCAACTGATAAATCCCAAACTAAAGAGTTCAATGGTGGAGCACATTGAGGACTTCCAAAGGTTGAATATCAACGTAAATGATACTCCAAAGGAGCATAGGATTCATGTCTTCATAGGAACTTTAAAGGATAACGTCCAACGCGAGGTTCACCTTTGGAAACCTAATTAATTGGAGAAGACATTCAAAGTGGAAAGAAATGTTGAAAGCAAAATTATGGAAACAAGGAAGTCTACCACTCACAACTATAAAGAGGGAAGTGTTGTTGTTTCCTGCCTTCCATAGCTTACAAGGTTAACACCAAAAAAATTGGAGGAAAAAAGAGAAAAAGGGCTCTTTTATAGTTGTGATAACAAATACACTAAAGGTCATAAGTGTGCTAAGAAGAAATTATTTTACATAGATTTTGAAGGGGATGAAGAAAAGGAACAAGAAACATCAAAAGAAGAGGATATACACCAGGAACCAACCCCAAAGAAAGAGGAAATGAATCCAACAATATATTGTAATGCATTGGTGGGAATTACCACTCCTCAAACTCTCAAGATAGACAAATATAGAAATCAGAAAAATTTAATAGTCTTGTTTGATTCGTGTAGTACCCATAATTTTATTCATTGTAAGATAGTCAAGGAATTAAATTTCTTTATATATCTAGCACGAGAGTGTCAAGTGATAGTTGCAAATGGAGGAACTATAAATTTCTATGGGAAGTGCCATAATATCAAGCTACCCATTGGGTAATATGTATTGAATACTTCAATGCTTTCCATTCCAATGGGTGGTGCTAATGTTTTACTAGGAATCCAATGGCTACAATCACTGGGGATGATAGCTTTCAATTTTCAAGAACTTTTCATGAATTTTATTTTGGGAAGGAAAGGAAATTGAATTAAGGGGTAACACAAGAAAACCAAGGAAGATAATTAACTCTAATGGCATGCCAAAGATTTTGAATAAGGAGCAATGAGGCATAATTGCACAATTATGCTCACTAAAGGTTCAAACATTGAAATAATCTATTTCTCCATATCTCCAAAAAGCCTTGGACAATCATTCCAAGTTGTTTGAGACTGCCAAAGGCCTCCCACATATTCTTGATTATGATCATGCTATTCACTTGATTCTAGGAAGTTTTCCTCCAAAGATCAGGCCTTAGAGATATTCCGATGCCCAAAAAAGTGAAATTGAACATATGGTTGCAGAAATGCTAGAGGTCGGTATAATTCAACCTAGTCAATGTTCTTTCTCCACTATAGTAGAATTAGTGCACAAGAAGGATAGATCATGGTGTATGTGTCTAGATTATAGGGAACTCAAAAAGCTCACTATTAAAGATAAATTTCTCATTCCTCTCATTGATTAATTGTTGGATGAATTACATGGAGCAATTTACTTCACCAAGATGGATATTCGTTAAGGATATCATCAAATTAGAATGAATATTGAATACATTCCAAAAAAAACATTCAGAACTCATGAAGGTCATTATGAATTTTTTGTCATACCATTTGTCTTTACTAATGCACCTTCCAAATTTCAAGGTTTGATGAATTCCATTTCCAAACCCTTCCTTAGAAAATTTGTGTTAGTATTTTTTAATGATATAATAATCTACAACAAGTCTTGGAAGGATCATGTTCAACATGTTGATAGGGTGCTCATACTATTGCATGAAAAATAATTATATGAAAAAACCTCGAAATGCTTCTTTGGAGTACAGGAGGTGGAATATTTGGATCATATTGTATCTCACTAGGGTGTTAAGGTAGAACCTAAAAAAATAAATCCATTAAGGAATGGAAATTCCCCACAACCCTAAAGCATCTTTGAGGATTTCTCGGGTTGACAGGGTATTATCGCAAGTTTATTCAGAGTTATTGGAGAATAGAAGTGCCTATAAAAACATTATTGAAGAAGTATGAATTCTCTGGGACTCCAGAAGAAATTAAGTCCTTCGAACATCTTAAAGAGGTAATGTGTCAAGCACTACTCTCAGCTACACCAAATTTCATAAAAACCTTTATTGTGAAATGTGATTCCTTGAGAAATGGAATTGGTGTTGTTTTAATGCAAGAAGGAAGACCCATTTCTTTTGAAAGTCGTCTAATCAAGGGAAAGTATTTACATAAGAGTATTTATGAGAAGGAAACGTTGGAAATACTACATGCACTAGATAAGTAACGACCTTACCTAATGTGAAGACACTTCAAGGTAAAAAAAAATCACAATAGTCTTAAAACGTTTTTGGAACAAATATTATCTTTAGAAGAGAAGCAAAAATGGGTCACCAAGATGTTGGGTTATGACTTTGAAATCATCTATAAAGAAGGGAAGAAAAATTTTGTTGCAAATTCAATCTCAAGAAAGGATGAGGATCTGGAAGCCTTTCTCTATTCCATTTCTATTATCCAACCTAATTGGACAACTAAAGCAAGGGATGGATGGAAGAATGCCGAAGAAGCATGTACACTCATTCAAAAGTTACAGTAAGATCCCAATACATCTCATACATTTATCTGGAAAAAACATTCATTATGGTACAAAGATCGCTTATATCTCTGTACGAATTGCCATCTCAAACAAAATATTATTTTCTAATTGCACATCTTCCCCTTAGGAGGGCATTCAGGATTTTTTTTAAATTACCACAAGCTAAAGAAGGAATTTTTTGGGATGACCTTAAATCTAATATTCAGAAGTTGTGGTAGAATGTTTGTTTTTCCAACAATATACATTTGAGACAAATAAAACCTAGCGTCTATTACAACCTTTAACCATTCCAAGTTATGGTTGGGAGGAGGTCTCAATGGATTTTATCACAGGTTTATCCAAGTCTGAAGGAAAGAGTGTCATCATGGTGGTAGTTGATAGAGTTACCAAGGATGCATGCTTTTGTGCATTATTTCATCCATTTAAAGCTAGTACAGTTGCTACTGCATTAATGGAAACAATTTAAAATCTACATGGAAACCCAAAGATTATTGTAAGCGACAAAGATCCCATTTCATTGGAAATTTTTGGATGACATTATTTTCTTGTATTGGCACTCAATTAGCTCATAGTTCATCTTATCATCATCAATCTAATGGGAAAACTAAGATAGTGATAAAATGTTTTGAAGTATATCTCTGTTGCTTTGTATTTGATAAATAAACACAATGGGTCAAGTGGTTACCTATGACTAAATGGTGGTATAACTCTTCCTTCCATACTGCAACTAAAATGAATCCATTTATGGAACTTTATGGATATCATCCACCATCCATCACATCATATTTAAGAGAAAATTCTAAGGTTCAAATAGTGGAATATCGCAATGAGAATCAACAACAAGTACTCCAACTCTTAAAGGATAACCTCACTCTAGCGCAAAATCGAATGAAACAACAAGCCAATCAACATCATAGTGAAAGAAGTTTTGATGTAGGTAATTGGATATTTTTACAGCTACAACCATACAAACAAATGTCCCTCAAGCAAGCTAAGAAGGATAATAAATTATCATCCAATTACTATGGTCCTTACAAGGTTTTGCAAAATATTGGTACTATGGGATACAAATTGGAGTTGCCTACATCTTCCCGAGTACACCTAGTTTTCCACTTTTCATGCTTAAAGAAGGTTATCGATGACAAGGTCACAGTTCAATCAATATTTCCAAAGCTTAACGAAGAAGGAAAAATCATATTGAAGCCTTAAGTAATCAGATAAACAAGAACCTGACAGCTACGAAATTGATCAATTTCAGAGTATCTCATTAACTAGAAGAACTTACCTGCTAAAGATTCCACATGGGAGGATTAGAATTTTATACAGAAGCATCCAAAACTACTGAAGAGTTGAGGACAACACATTTTTGAAGGAGAGGAGCATGTTAGGTCCCTATAATACTAGTGTATCCCCTTTATTATTATTGTTAGTTTTTCCCCCTATTTTTATTTTTGTCCCCATGCAGCCCCCATATTGTTATTCTTATGCCCCTTTAAAGCCCACTATTTTTACTATTGTTTCTTTATGTTATCATTTTTATGTAGGCTCTACTTATATTATGACCCCTTAGACTCCTATAAATTGCAAGGATATCTAGTCATTTGAATCATTGAAGAATTGTTCATTTATGTGATTTAAAGGAGGTTTCCCCCTCTAGGAGACTAATTTTGAAGTCGTTGATCTATCTTTTTTGTCATATGGTTGCATAACAAAAAAGTAGGGACAAAATCCCCCTTTCCATGCACGGGATCCATCTACTTTATTATGTTATGTATGAAAGGATGTAGATAATGGAAACAACTCTACTACATGACAAAGATTTTCAACCTCCTAATCCACCTTTATGCCCTATTCCAACTGCTTAATCTCATGGTCTTTCCTAGGCATGGTCCCACTAGTACTAATATTATTAGTCTATTTCGTTTCTATTACATATATTATCTATCTCTATTTTTATGTAGTTCTCATGGTCTTCAAAGACACATTCTGTGACTTACATAATGATGAGCTTGGTTTCCATGAGCTCTGTATGCTTATTTGGAAACTTTCTGACTTGAACCTTTTTCCCATGCTAGTTTTGTACAAAGTAGAATAGAACTAATCAATGGATTGCTAGAAAAGTTCTTCCATTGATGATAAAGGTGGTTAGTGATTTTTTATTCCTTTCTATATGTTGGTGTTATCGGTAAGTTTTTTCTTAGCTAGCGTCTATGATGGTGCATATATTTGGAGTAGTTTTAGCTACACAATATCATCACTAATGTTCCTACAAAGTGATCAGATGGATAGCCATTAGAGGTAACTTTGAAATGGTATATTGTACTCTACAAAAAACCTCAAGGATCGAAAGTTATGGTAGTTTAAACTTTTTCAGGTTTCCACTTGGACCTGATAGTGCACACTACAAGCCACATGGCATAGGTGACATCATAATACCAAGATGACGTTAGAAAACTAAGGAAATAATGTTGGAATTTCGATTCTCTTATACCATTTGTTGAAAGAATTCAATAATACTTGGAGGGTGGCAGAGGGGGTGAAACAATATTTTTCTCTATGAACAACGTATACTGATTTTTTTCTTTTTCTTTACACAATTATTCAATCATGCATTAGTCAACCAACAACATATATAAAAAACACGTGCATAATCATTAATGAAGGTTGTGATCATCATAAACACTAGTAACCATAAGCAACAACACAACAAAGCACATCATCGCACACAGAGACACAAGATATAAGGTGGAAACCCAAAGGGTAAAAACCATTGCCAACTGATAGTCTTCATATTCATCATTATTATTAATATTCAAATCTTCTTTTACAAATTTCAAGTCACATGAGTCACTGCTCGCTTCAAGCGACTACCTGTTAGAAGATACCGCTCCCAATAAGTATCGCCCATCCACCATTCCATCGAAGCCACCACTCCCAATGAGTCTCACCCATTCACCACTGCATGGAAGCCACCACTCCCAAGTTCTCAGGCCTCTACCTGATGGATGTTTCTACACCTTGTCACAATAAGCCACTACTTTCCTCATTAAATGCTTCAACCTGTAAGCTCCGTTATGGACTTTGTTTCATAATGCTTCATGCTAAATGCATGATCTATACAATAAAACACTTGTGAGCCACATTTATTCCATTTTCATACTGGGCTCACAAGATCCTCTATACTCATACAATTGAATAAAATATGTTGCACAATAAACAATCTACATAGAAAAATTTGGAATACATTGAATTTTTCCTCATATATCAATTCAATAACATGCTCAACATCATACTCAGCCATCACTAAAACTATTTTAGCATACATTGATCATATTATACATAACAATACATAAAATCCATAATAATAAGCTCTCTAGTAAAACCCATAATAATAATCAGATCAGCAACACAATCTGCTATAAACATCAACAACAACCGGAAGTAATAAAATTTGTAGCACAAACATGTTATACATATAAATGAAGAACAACTCCATCATCCTCTGACATAAGCTCTGAATGTAATCTATGAACTACTTATTATCTCTCCATTCCTGTAGCTTAGTCTCTCATCATTCAAGGAAAATACCTTCTAGTGGAGGTTATAACAAAGGTTTTTAGTGTTATAAAATTGGCGAAAATTGTCAAAAAAATATCTACTAAAACATATGTTTGTGACAGCGAATGTTTTAGTGAAGATTATAATGAAACTTCATCACAATTGAAAAAATCTAGGCAATTAGAGGTGTTAGCAATTTTTTTTTCCCTATGTGCTTTATGGAACAAGTAGCACTAGTGCACTACATATAATTGCACTAGGTTGAATACATAATTGAAAGCACCAAGGTGTTGAATCTAAAGAACATTGATTTGTAATATATAATGCACTGATACTAATAGATAAAAACATGCCTTATGAATTTGTGCAAGGAACGACACCAAGGCACACAAAAAATAATTGTTGTGCCAGTGCTTTTGTCTAAACTTGCAGTGTTGATGCATATAGTTTGTATAAATCCCCCACTATGTTAGTTATGTAAAAGGATAATTTTTAATTCATTGATCAATATTTTTGTGAGATGGCTACATAACACAAATGTTGCTACTTTTCATAATGCACTAGGACTTGAAATAATATTTTGTAGGACCGAGGTGTTAGTTCTATGAAAGCACCGGTGCGTTAAAAATTACAATACATTGGGGCGTTAATTGCAAGCAATACCAATGGTTGAAGAAATAAATTCCTTAGTGCTATCACTTTTTGAAAATTAATCGGTCATGCAAAATGTTGTTATCACAGTGCTTTTATACAACATAATGCACCAATGCATTCTCATGTTATGGATGCATCAATTTTTTGTATGATATTTTCTCTTTTTTAGAAACATCGGTCTATGAAATTGCAATTATTGTAATTTTTTAAATAAGTTATTAATAAAAAATTCAACATATATCTTATAAGAATATTCATATAAATTAAAATTTGATTAATGCATTTGTATATGATGTTTGGATTGATTTGTTATATTATCAGGTTTCATTTCTCTTCATTCTAATATTTAATCATCCATATGTTTACAAAGTGGTGTAACATTTCACATCGACATTGGATAACACAATAGAATAAATTAAAATGTTTTTTGTTAATTATGAATAAGATACTTTTTGTCATACAAAATAGGATTGTTATTGGTAACCCCTTATCCTTCAATTGGAGCACTATGTCCATTACATTAAACAAAATGTCTCATTTTCAGAGACGATTATTTCAAAAAATACAACAAGTTGTATTGATATCCAAGTAGATCAACATTCTTCATTGAATTACTGTTAATTCTCGAGCTACTTCAATGACTCAGGTTATCTGTAGGAATGTTTTTTTGATTGCATCAATTGTTTTCATCTTCTTGATGTTGTTCCATCTACAAACATAAAAATAAATTTCAATGAGTGTATCTACATTGGTGATAATAATAAATATTGAAATAAATAATATACATTAATGTAAATAAAAAACAAATGTACCAACGTAGGAAGTGACTCATAAAATGTGCACATGGTTTCAAAACCAAGTCTCATGACTTGTTGCAACAAGCCTTCTATTGGCATAGTTCCATACTTTGTTTCCTACTTATTTTAAAACCCATTTTAATTCATAAATTTAATATAAAGGAGTTTTTTGTTCTATTAACTATAAACTCATAGAAATAAAACAACATAGATACTTCTGTATTCAAGCTTCTGTGATCCATAATCAATTAAACAAAGTTTTTAAGTAGAAATCACATGAGATATATTTTCCTGGCCGACGCGTTCGAACAAACAAGTGTGGTTCATCATCAGGACCAGATGAAGAGGCAGACCATAGCAAAAGCTTAAATAGAGAGCAATGTAGAGACATAATTTCAAGTAACGACTATATTTTGAACAATAATATTAAATTATAATATATTTATTAATTTATAGATACTTACAAATTCAACAATTAATTTTTGAACGCTAACATATACTCACAAGCCTTATTAACCCAATGTCAATCATTTTTTCCAATGGCTCTTGTTTGTATGTTAGCACCTATTTGAATATATTCAAGGACGGTTTTTGTAAAACAACTTAAAATATACAAAAATGAAACCTTGAGATGTTATAAGGAAATATTAAAAACTACTCACAAACTTTGAAATCAACCATTTTCTTCCTTTCCATCATGTTTTATGTGTTGAATGAGTTGCATTTTGTTTTCTTTTCTCCAAGAAAATATTTGAAAATTATTATTTAATGCTAAATTATTTCTTTATATGTACAAAAATAATCATGAGTACATACATTTGAAGCACATTGTTGTTGAGATGGCTCCTCCAGTGATGCAATTATGTCCATTTCTTTGATCATCTCCTTGCATATTTTTTTGGACATTCCTATTGGCATGTTTCACATAACAACTCATTGGTCATTTGGGATTTTCATAATCTTCCTAAAAAAAGTAATAAATTTTTTTTATATTGATATATGAAAACTAAATATAACAAAATTGATATTAATAAATAAATGGTTTGTAGTAATATATACATATAATTATGGAAAATCATTTTAATTAGGAATATTACATTTTGAATGATTATTTTTTGTAGTTGTATGTTTCTGCTATTGCAAGTCTAACATGTCTCATTGACCATTTCTCTGGAAATGCTTCCTGTAGTTTAGATATAATTTGGTTCTTAGAATCATTAGATTGATTATTGTATTGTATGTGGAATGTACTTCTATACATTCGTTCCACAAGATCCCTCATAGTTTTGTAAAAAAATTCCCCATTTCATTAACCTCCAACACCATTCCAAATGAGCTAAGGACCAATTCATCGTCATTTACATGTTATACAATTTTTCTTTTCCTAGAATGACATTGATCTTTTCCTTCATTATTTCTCCCTATAGAACATTAAACATATATACATTGACAGATTGTTTGAAATATGTTATCTAATATTCTTAAGTATATTATTAATGAAAATTAAAAAAAAAAAACTCGCGTGGAATAGTATTTTTTCATTCACCTGATTCATCCTTCTGCAATTTTTCTATTAGACTTTTACGCTCTTTTACACTTATACTATAAATAATCTTCTCGGCCTTCTTCATTTTGTGGCTTTGCATGAAAAACACCAACTAATAGATATTAGGTAAACTTACATATATTAGTTCAAACATATTAATTTTGTAAAAAAATTATAAATAACTTGCCTTCTCTACTTTTCTTAATGTGTTATGATTATGTCGATCCATAGTTTTGTTACCTGACTCCTTCTTAAACATTTTTTATCAATATACAACATGTACCATCCAATACAGAATCCATTAAATATATTTTACAAATAAATCAAATAAATTTTACCCAAAAAGAGCTCTAGTAGTCGGTGCATTTATTTGAATATACACATGGGTGCATTTATCCCATTAAACTCAATGGGCATTTAATTGTACAACAATCTCATGTAAAATTATTATTTTTAAATAATTTTTAATTTCGCTGTTTCATTATATTACACCAAGAACAACTATGGACTCCCTCTTCAATACCATTAAGTCCCACCATGGAAGGGACATAATGAACAATGCTCTAAATTTTGAGAAGATGAGAATTTCCAGCGCCAGAAGTTCATGCTCTCTCTTCTCAAAGACAAATCTCATTGCCCTGATGATGGACTCACTAAGCTAGTCCGAAATGTTGGTTTCAAAACTGCTCACAGGTTTTTTCCACAAAATTAAAAACAATTCGAGCAACCTGTATGGACTCCCTCTTCAATACCATTAAGTCCCACCATGGAAGGGACATAATGAACAATGCTCTAAATTTTGAGAAGATGAGAATTTCCAGAGCCAGAAGTTCACACTCTCTCTTCTCAAAGGCAAATCCCATTGCCCTGATGATGGACTCACTAAGCTAGTCCGAAACGTTGGTTTCAAAACTGTTCACAGGTTTTTTCCAAAAAATTAAAAAAAAATCGAGCAACCCGTATCGACTCCCTCTTAAATACCATTAAGTCCCACCATGGAAGGGACATAATGAACAATGCTCTAAATTTTGAGAAGATGAGAATTTCCAGAGCCAGAAGTTCACACTCTCTCTTCTCAAAGACAAATCTCATTGCCCTGATGATGGACTCACTAAGCTAGTCCGAAACGTTGGTTTTGAAACTGTTCACAGGTTTTTTCCACAAAATTAAAAAAAATTCGAAGAACCTGTATGGACTCCCTCTTCAATACCATTAAGTCCCACCATGGAAGGGACATAATGAAAAATGCTCTAAATTTTGAGAATATGAGAATTTCTAGAGCTAGAAGTTCACGCTCTCTCTTCTCAAAGACAAATCTCATTGCCCTGATGATGGACTCACTAAGCTAGTCCAAAACGTTGGTTTCAAAACTGTTCACAGGTTTTTTCCAAAAAATTAAAAAAAATTCGAGCAACCTGTATGGACTCCCTCCTCAATACCATTAAGTCCCACCATGGAAGGGACATAATGAACAATGCTCTAGATTTTGAGAAGATGAGAATTTCCAGAGCCAGAAGTTCACAGTCTCTCTTCTCAAAGACAAATCTCATTGCCCTGATGATGGACTCACTAAGCGAGTCCGAAACGTTGGTTTCAAAACTGTTCACAGGTTTTTTCCACAAAATTAAAAAAAATTCGAGCAACCTGTATGGACTCCCTCTTCAATACCATTAAGTCCCACCATGGAAGGGATATAATGAACAATGCTCTAAATTTTGAGAAGATGAGAATTTCCAGAGCCAGAAGTTCACGCTCTCTCTTCTCAAAGAAAAATCTCATTTCCCTGATGATGGACTCACTAAGCTAGTCCGAAACATTGGTTTCAGAACTGTTCACAGGTTTTTTCCACAAAATTAAAAAAAAATATCGAGCAACCTATATGGACTCCCTCTTCAATACCATTAAGTCCCACCATGGAAGGGACATAATGAACAATGCTCTAAATTTTGAGAAGATGAGAATTTCTAAAACCAGAAGTTCATGCTCTCTCTTCTCAAAGACAAATCTCATTGCCCTGATGATGGACTCACTAAGATAGTCTGAAACGTTGGTTTCAAAACTATTCACAGGTTTTTTCCACAAAATAAAAAAAATAAAAATTGAGCAACCTGTATGGACTCCCTCTTCAATACCATTAAGTCCCACCATGGAAGGGTTATAATGAACAATGCTCTAAATTTTGAGAAGATGAGAATTTCCGGAGCCAGAAGTTCACGCTCTCTCATCTCAAAGACAAATCTCATTGCCCTGATGATGGACTCACTAAGCTAGTCTGAAACGTTGGTTTCCAAATTGTTCACATGTTTTTTCCACAAAATTAAAAAAAAAAAGACTATGAACATACTCGACATAATCGACAATGTTATAATATATTGGTGTGTTGTATTACAAAGGGCGCACTGTTACATTACAAAATAATGGGTTCACTACATTATACCAAGTGGACTATGGAACATATATCCATTTTTTTTAGCGGACACGATTTGGATCTAATCCAATAAGTGGTTTCCTTACTTTACACGTCAAACGTCCTATATATAGTAAGTACACAAACCCAATAAATCTAAAATGCCTAAAATGAAAAACCCTAATTGTGAAGTGGTAGAGGAAGCTAAACCCTAAGGTGAAATTTTGCAGGAAGAAGCAAGGGTTTAAGGTAAGTATTGAATTTTATTACTCCTTTTCTGTATTTTAATTATATTTAAATAGGAACAGAGATCGTAAAACTTTCTACTAGTAAAAAAAATAGTAAATTTTTTCATTATAGAGAGTTTTAATTTTATTTTTTTTCTAAATTGTGAATAAATGTAACAAAAATTGTAAAAAAAAATTAAAAAAAATTAACAGTAAATTTTAATTTATTTTCTATTTAAGGTTTTGAGTGGATCACCACACCTTTCAATTCAGTTTTCCACGGTCCAAAATATTTTTTTTGCTCCATAGTGCTTCCAGTATGTCTCTCTTGAAAATGACTCTCTTTTTAATTAAACCCTAAAAAAATTGTAAAAAAAAGTATTATTAATAAAACAATAAAATTTATAATTTTAACTATGCATAGGTTTTGAGTGAGTCACAATACCTTTTATGTTTTGATCTTCTAAATAGTTATGTTGCTCCAAAGTAATGTTGAGGCATATTTCTCCTCGTATCTCTCTCTTGCAAACCACTCCCTTGAAATTTTGAGAAAATTAATGAAATAGTGAATAACTTTTTACTATTTAAAAGGCTTTATGAAATTACATTTTGAAAATAATTTTCTGCTCGTTTTTGAATTTTTAAAAAGAAAAAAAATGCACATTTTTTTCAATTTATTTGAACATCGGTGCATTTGATAGTCAGACGCACTAGTGCATTTGTAATAAAAGTGCACCTCTATGATAACATTTTTTTTTAGAATGTTCGAAACCAATGATGGTATTATTTAAAAACCCCAAATGTTGGTATTATTTAAATGCCCTGGTGCTGGTATTGTTTAGACACATCATTGCACTTTCTTCTAATAATCGCACCGGTCTATTTTAAATACTATCTGAAAATTTATTTTCACATAAAATGGCTTATTAATATGAAATTATCCTTTGGGATGCATCCACATGAATTATAGTAGCTCACAATATACATTTTCTGCTTAAAGTCACATTATTCTTGAAGAATGATTTGAAAACTATATTGAAATTCAAATTCTGGTTATATGGTTCTTGAGATTTATTTTAGATATGCACGCAAAACAATATTATTGTTCTTTCTCAAATGTAGTGACAAAATCTCAATAATATCAAGTGGTCAATCTTTCAAATTCTAGCGTGTTCCATGTTTTTGATAAAATTCCTTTACAAAGTTATCCCTTTCCATATCCAGTAAGTTCATATCTTATTTATATGTCGATTATCTAATTGAATTTTTTTTAATGCTTGTCAGTTTGAATAGAAATGTATCAAAATTTGCAGGATCCTAATTCATAATCAACTTCAGATGCATAAAATATTCCTCCATTTAAAAAATGTAGTAAGCTCTTATTAAAAGCAACATATTGAAAGCAGTTAGTAGATGAAAATGGATAGCCTCTTCATCCTGCCAATTGGAACATGGCATCTTCCAGTCGCAATCCTGGATCAACGATGGCAATACTTGTTTGCTATAATGTAATTTCGACAAACCAATTGCATTTACATTCTTACTAATATCATTGATATTTTACTAATGATGTTCAATAATTCTTGAAATTAGGATTCGAGTGATGATGAGCGTCCTACCTAGCATGTTTTAGTGCACCCCACTAAAATGTCAACTCGGGAGAAGGTTCCACTATGAGAAATACTCAGAGAGGATACATACAAAGAATAATTGAATCAAACACCTATTCAATTCCCACTACATCTAGATTCACCAATTAGGAATGAATACAACAATATTAGTTCTTTATCATAAGTTAGCAAAGGAGACAATCATATAGAGTTTTCTATGGATGATTACTTATGGGATATGACTGCCATGGAGGCAATGTTGTTAGATGCATTCCTGAATGATGATTTAGGTGATCATGCTTATATCAATGATACCTTATTCAAAAGCATAAAATATGCTTCCAACACCCCTCTTTGGATCTAACAAGAAGTCAAAGTCTACTAAGTTGGGAACAATGATGTTGCTATACATCTTGAAAGCAAAGCCTAGCATGTTGAATGCATGTTTCTCGGTAATATTGAGGTAATTCACCATCATGATTGATAAAGTCCCTTATATGTTGAGAAATCTTGTCACACAATGAACGTCATTAAAAGTGGTTTATTTTATGAATGTTAAACATTGACATTGTATAATTGTATTCCCCACCAACAACAAGTTATTCCATGATAAGGTTATTCCATGTGATAATGTATTGCTAGGTAGTTGTAAAGAGGCAAAGAAATTGTTGAAAATTTTGGGTGTTGAATACGTATCATATCATACATGTCTAAATGAGTGTATTATATATAGAGGAGAATATGCAAACAAAGAGACATGTCTGAAATGTGGGCATGAAAGGTACCATAATTCAAAAAAATGGGTAAATCACATGGTCCTCCTCATAAGATATTGAGGCACATGCTTATAATCTTAACGATTCAAATTCTCTTTTGTTGCAAAGAATTGGCTATCTTGTAGGGATGGCATGCCTCACACAGAAGTGAGTCAAGAGTTAGGTGAATCCCAACAGATTCAATAGCCATGAAGCATATAGAGGATACATGGCCTGAAAAATTCAAGGATGAAGTACGAAGTCTACAAATGAGCATATCCATGGATGGCATCAACCCATATTCCCTCCAAAACACCAAATATTCTATTTTTCCTATAGTAGTGATCAATAACAATACCCCTGCATGGTTGTCAGTGAAGAATGAACATCTTATGTTGGCTCTCACAGTCCCTAGTAGAAGAAACATGAAGAATATGGATGCATACTTACAACCATTGGTAGATGAATTGAAGGAATTATGGGAATGGATACATGAGTACAATGTATCAAGACCCATCGCAACGTAGGGGAATTTTAAGTTGTATGGCATATGTGCTTACACCATACATGATTATCCAGGTTTAGGAGTTTACTTTGGTAAATTACATTTTTATTGATTTGTTTATATATGTAACAATATTGTTTCACATATATTTAATTTAATTCATTGCAATTATTTTGATCTTCATGGTCGCTAACATGTCGACTTGTATACAAAAACTTCACAGGCCTTGTAAGAAAAGGGTATCATTGATGTAAATGTTGTGGACCTTCTCTAAAGGCCAAGTGGTTCGACCACCTATGAAAGCCAATGTATGACTACTCTAAGGTATTCCTCCTAGAAGAAAAACCTTATAGAAGAGAAACATCTACTTTCAATGATAAATGAGAGAGAAACCAATGGCTTACAATAATGACATCGACTAAATGGCTTAGAGCATATGAGAGAGAGAATGAGAAGGAGTTTGCATAAATGTTTGATTCAAATTGGAATACTATGTTTGATCATTTAGAATTCTTCGACACCTATGTTTATAAATTTCCCATTGGGATGAAAAGGAAATTTGTCTCCCACTTACTACATCCCATGCATATATTTAAAAATGTTTCACCTTCTTTATGGAGGCACATATCATCGAAATAAAGTGACACATTGATTGTTAGGAGAGATGTTATTTATTCGAAAACTAAAAGGAAATATTGGCAAAGACAAGAAACTATAGGAGAGGTTAGTCCCATGGAATTCAAAGAAAAATGATCTTTCTTTGGGAAAGGAAGTTATAAGGAGTGTGAGGGTACCTTGTTTATATGGTTCTTCACTACAACATTGCTTCACTATGGAAAATAGTTTATCAGGGATCAAATTGCTTGACCATTTGAACCTTGTAAGGGTACATATGTCAAAAACATGATTTTATTATTACTTTTTATTTCTTTGTAATGGGATATTTTATAATTAACCTTTTTATAATGTACTATTTACTATGCAGTGTCATTATCTTCTACTCATGCATGGGTGTATGAACCATGACTTCCCCTAAGACCTACGATGTGCCATATCTAAATTATCTAATTTTGTATGTTGGATCACATCAAAGGAGATTCATATGGGTAGAATTCCATGGTAGCATCAAGAGACAACTAAGATTGTTTGTATGTTTGATAAGGAACTGCTGATGAGTTTCATGGACTTGCAGGTTCATCTTCTAATACACCTAGTAGGTGAGGTTGAATTAGTTGGGGTGTTTTCTTGTCATTAGATGTTATTCGTAGAGAGGTACATGAATAAATTGAACGGTTTTGTCTGACAAAGGGAGAAACCCGAAGGGTCTATGACAGAGGGGTGTATATTGTATGAGTCTTTCTATTATGCCAGTGAGTACATCAAGCATATTAATGACACACCAGGTGCACCAATTTGGGAAGATCAAAGGGATGAAGACAAAAGATAAGGGGATATTCTCGAAATGAATGGAAAGAGGTGGATGATAAAGAGTAAGTACAAGCTTATCATTTGTCAAATTACCACACAATAACTATTCACACTAAACTTCATATTAATTTATATTTTGATCTCATACGTATATATATATATATATATATAGACACACACACACACACACACACACACACACACATATATGTAGGTTTGATTTCATCAACAAATTTGGAAACTAAAGCCATCAAAAAATTCATTTTTTATAATATGGAAGCGACACAATCATGGGTCGCATTATATGAGAAAAATAGGAGGAAATGGAACAATGAAGGGAAATAATTCAAATGGTTTAATGGTAGAAACATGCCTTATCCTCATCATTTAAAATTAAATATACCAATGACATGCCTGAACAATTGGATTTTTGATCATGTCAAAGATAAATACAATGCATCTAGTCCTTACCCGTGTGTTGAAGAGGATGTACTAAACATAGGGATTAGCTGCAACAAATCATAATTATAATCTCTTTCTATACAGTTTTAACTTTAGATTACGCCTTTGTATTGTAATGTCTATATTTATTTTATATTTTAATTATGTTATGGTTATTAGACCCATGGCATTGTGATTTTTTCAATTTTTATAGTACCTTTGTTTCCATCTATGTGGGCATATAGACATCATTTGTGCATAGAGGTTGTTGATGATGGATGCATGAAACAATATTGTGAAGTGGAAGTCTAGTTTGACCAATCTAGTTGATGTTAAGTTACACTGGAAAGATACAAGAGATTATTCAAGTGGAGTTTTCTTCGTTCCAATGTGTTATTTTTAGGTGCAAGTGGTGGGACACCTTTGATCAAAATAATGTAAGGGAGGATTGTGATAGTGGGTTGATATCTATCTACTCTAGAAAGATGTGACATGAAGTTAGGGAGCCTTATGTTTTCACAAAACACTACAACCAGGTGTTGTTTTACCCATATATGTTGGATAGGGATTTGTTGTTCATATTTGTGTGATATGTACTTGTGTATGTTTTTATTTTCTTTATTTGGCTAATTATATTACTTTTCATTCTTTTTGTTGGTATTTTATAATATACTTGGTATCATTCACAATCTTTTTTACACTTAAAAATAAGTATTTACAATTGTGTATAATATCTATGATAGTGAGGATTCAAGGTCACAATCTTTCTTAAATTGGACAATGAGAAGAAAATAGTGAATTTAGAAGCAAAATTAAATATTTATTCTCGATTTAGATACTTATTGGTTTATTAATTAGTTCATGTGTTTTTTCTTCTTGTTTAGTTCAAAATCAATATATATCATGTAGTGATAACTCTATGAGGACTTTAACAATGAAAATTTTGTGTATTAATATGTAATATCAAATTCCTAACATGGGAGGTAAAGTCATGTTTACTATATTTAAATTATAGTTCTTGCAACATTATGTAAACTAAAAGGAGGTCCTATGCATGTATAAAATGTTGATGACATTTTTTTATGGTCCATAAGAGAAACAAATGGGCTTACATAGATCTATGATAGGTTTTAATCTTTTCTTCATGGATAATGGAACAATTTTGACTTTTCTTTTCAATGGTAATTATCAACAAAAGTTGAATTAATAAATATTTTATTGCTACGAATTAAATGATAAATAATGTGACAATGATTAAGAGGAATTTGTTTGACTTTCAAATAGATTGGATGATGTATTTTTCTTTCCTATTTAGATTATGTAAAATAAATATCTATTTTATGTATTTATAAATATATTATTTAAAGTAGATATGTCTTTATAATTGGTAAGTAGACATGTATTTATAATTGTGAACATGATGTAATATTATCTAGGAGAAATGTGAAAACATGAATTTTAGTGACTATCTCGTGATAAGTATGTAGAAAAAATAATATTTTTTGAGTTGTTCATTAAGAAATAATCAAATATATTATTTTCAAAAGTTTAAAACAAATATAGAATCGTTTTTGTATTATTTAACTCATATTTATTAGTAAAAAGAGTTAAATTTAAATTAATACAATAGCAAACAAAGAACCAAAATAACACTGAAGTTATATCTTTATTACCAGAAAAAACATTCACTTGCCTCTTCAAGGAAGAACTTCCAATAGAGAAAATCCCAAATAAAGTAACTTAAACGAGGCTTATTTTACATTTCTTGATCCTCATCTTTAGAGAGAAAAAATTAATTTAGATTGGTAAGAGTGATATAAATATTAAATTTAAATTGCTTGAAAATCTCATAACTTAGTAATATAACTTAATTTTGTTTTTATAATTTATTTAGAAAACAAAATTAAGTTATATTAAATCTATATTAATTATAAACAACTATGACTGAAGTTTTTAAATTTAAGAATAGATTGAATTTTTGTAAACCAATATTGAATTGGTTAAATTTTCATTTTAAATAATTTATTAACTATAATATTTTATATTAAAAATTGAATGAGTTACACCATTTTCGTCTTCTTAAGAACTAACTAAATTGTTTACCTTTACTTAATTTTTTCCATGTGAGTATTGAAATATTTACTAATTAAAGTTATGTTGAATATCAATGAACTAACTAAGCAATAGAATAATATTTATCGTAATTTTATAATCATAGTTTCAACCATAATAAAAATTGTAATTTATAAAAAATATCTTTGAATTTTTTTAAAGTAAGTTTTGCATGCAATTTCATATAAAAAAGCTTGATATAAGTTCATGAATACATAATCTATAATAAATATTATTTCATAAAAATAAACATCATCATGATAACCATCGAAAAAACATAAAAATCATCTAAGATACACATTTGAATTCACTACTATCATCTAATTATATACACCTCTAACACACATAAATGTCATTAGCTAGCACACAAATCTAACATTCTAAGAGGGCACCATAATCATGAACACATCTAACAAAACATTAACAGTGTAATCTAACATTATAACCACACACATCCTCAAATTAATATACATCTCATGTCAAATAAATGCTATCATATACACATATATTTGCAAGCACATTAAATGAACATATCTAACATGACCTAACAATATACAAATCAACACCAACATACAAATTAAGTGCATAAACATGAAGAAACAAAATGCACCATATATATATAGACACACATACACACACAAAAACAAGTCAAATAACTACAAGTAAAATAAATGCAATCAAATATGTGATACAACAAACATTGTAGTGCTAGCTACCTAGTTTGCAATAGAAGATGATGGATGGTAAACTACTGCCTCAAGGTCTCTCGAACTCTGAGGTGGAGGAGGAGGTGGATGGTCTATAGAAAATGACGATGGATGCTCAAATATTTCCTCAATGCAGTCTCATGAACTCTACGATGGATGAGGAGGTGGTTGATCTGCTATGTCGGGAGAAACATAAGGCACATCCGCTAGCTGTGACATCTTATGATCAGGCAAATGGTGACAATGATCTGATGGAGTAGTACTACCAAAACCATCATGATAACCACCCTCATCATCATGATCATGATCACCACTATAATCAACATTGTCATGATTACTTCCCTCATAATCATGATCACCACTCTCATCTGACATATATGTCGTAGTATGCCCTGCATCCCTCATCACTGCTAGTACCCTACTAGCTCTAGCAGTATGATGCATAAGAGACATCATCTTGCACATACAGTACCTATAGAGATCAACTAACCTAGTACTTGCGTTAATATCTCGAGCCCTCACAGGGCAAGCTCCCTCCTCAAATAAAACTATGGCTAATCTATCAGAGTAGTTCATTCAAAATCGCATATCATCCCTACATCCCCAGATGCCCATGCCCCCCCGAGGATGTGCCTCACCCTCTTCAGTGTCGCCCATCTCCTCATCTCCTCCATCCAGTGGGGGAGGAGGCATGTCCACATCAAATTTGTTGATGTTTACAAAATATATAGTACACAACAATAATTAGATTATTTCATTAAACCATTTAATAAAACAATTTAAAGAACGTGCTAGAATAAATTTTATTCTAATCAATTAAAATAATGAAATGAAACTATAGTAATTTAAATAAAGCACTAATCGTACCTCTATCATCTAGAGGCTCAGCCAATGTGAAGAGTATGTTAGTACATAGTCTCTAATCAATCCACATGTATGGAAATGCCAACACGATAAATGCATGGTCATCCTCACTGGCTAGTAGCATGAGTTCCTCAACAAAAATACTAGTAAGATACTCTAGTAGGCCCCTCTTGGGCATCATCTTCTGCAACATGTGCATATGGACCTCAGTCATGGGCCTAGGAGGGTGATAGTTAAATGTAGGCCTCATCTCTAGAACCTCTCAAAAAATAAACAAAAAATCTCTGAAGCAAAAGGGAAGGTTGTCCTCCCATGTCTCATCGTACAACATATATCTAAAGCCATACACAATCGACTACAAAGAATGGTAGACCATATGATAGAACATGACACCTTAATCAAAGAATCGAAATAATACAAAAGAGTGAAACTAATGTGATTCCCATAACTACTAGAGTGTGTAATGGTGGTGAATAATTATGAGAGGCACCTAACCCCCTATGCAAAAAATGAAGAAATCCATAGTTGTCCACCATGTAGTAGAAAATTTGTTGGACATATAATGTGAGGCCCAACATATCTCTGATTGTAGGCATGTTGAGCCTTAACTACAACCACATGGGGGACATCAGGGAATTGGGGAAAATCCTCCTCTATCTTGGATAGGCCAATGATAAAGTACGTGTCCTCCTTAGAGGGCCTATACCACACCCAAAGATTGACATGGAAAGCCTTCTCCTAGGCAGTCCATTGAAATATTAGTTGCACGAATAAGATAGAGTGTGCCTTCATAGATGTAGCCTCCTCATAGTACTTGAGAAGGCCTACATTACTTAAGAGCACTCAGGTCATTGTAGTAATAGGGCAAAGGTATAAACCCCTCTCCCCCTCTCTGACCTCCCATGGTCAGACCATACTGTATGACTCCACCATTTTCTCCTTCTCCTACTATTGCTCCCTCTATTAACGTCTTTGCTACATGATTGACACATAAAATACATTAGCCTCATGCATAAAATACATTTTTTTATTAAATTAAAAATGTATTTATAATGGAAACATAACTTTCAATTAAAAAAAATCATCGGTGTGCACATACGTATCACACACCATTTTTAGTTCACAAATTTAAATTTTCATCGTGGTGCATCACAACTATGCATCGGTGCACACATATAAATTTTTTTCAAAGTTACAAAATGTTCAAGTTATCGATCACATTGATCTATAGCTATATTTTTAAATATTATTTTTCTAGTGCATTTGGTAAATGTAAATGCACCAACGTATGATTTTTAGCTTTCCCAATGTGTTTATATTTACAAAATGCACTGCAACAATAGTGGTGTGTTACACTCATGCACCAAAATGTGGTGCATCCTATAAATTTAAAGGGTGCACCACTATCGGTGTGTGCCAAACATATTGAGCACACCACACAGGGAAAAAATAAATTTAAAAAAAGAATGGAAATATAAGCTAATTTGAAATTATATTCCACTAAAAAAATAAACTAGAGAGAAAGATATACATTACCTAGACATTTGGTCATTGGGGAGGAATCATTGACACGTAGTGGAGAAAAACAAATTTTAACATAGTTTGAAAAAATTGGGAAGTTAGGCAATGAGAACAGTACAGAAGGATGATGAGAAAGAGAAGCATTGATGTCAGGGTGCTTGCATTAGCAAAGAGTGGCACCAATACTTTAGATCTCTCTAGCAATATAGATGGTAAAAATAAAATATATAGTCGGGAGGGTTTATTTTGTTTAACCCTCCTCCAGTGCATTATAATAACTGCACCAGTGTTGAAAATATCCATGGGCACCACATTTTTTTTAATTTAAAAAATCTATAACAATTATTTTGTTAAGATGCCCCATGGAATTATAATACTGGTACCTCACTGGTTCTTTGTTTGATTATATTATTTCTCTTTTTTTTTTTAAATTAAAAATTGCCTCGTAGTTTTCTTTAGAAGAGACCCTAGGGATTTTTAGTACATGTACTGAACCAATGCATAATTGGAAAATAACATCGCATTTTTTTGAAATTTAAAAATTACAGCAGTGATCCTTCTTGGTATGGATCGAGCTATTTTACTACATAAAGGGCACCAGTGCTGTGGGTTTATATAACACCAATAACTTTTAAAAGTAGCATTTTTATTGTGCTATCGATTATTCAAGAAACAGTGCATTGTGTTATTCATTGCACCATGTTTTTTTATTTTATAAAAAAAAAAATTCCATGCTGCACCATGTTCTATGTGGCACGATGCTTGTATGGATAGTAAAGCACCAGTACATTAGTAGATTGTAGATGCACCATCCAAGAATCATCTGCCCACCTACCTCTGCTACAAGTGGAATTTTAGGTTATTTTTATATGGGCTTACACAAAAACCTCTGGTAGAAGGTATTTTCATTGTAGTGCATATTCTCTAACCCCTTATATTGCACACTCTAACCCTTTTATCAATGATAAAATATGAAATCTATATAAAGCATTAATCCTCATTCTCTTGACGTGACCTCCTTCTAGAATGTGGAGTGAACTTCCTCAAACCATTTGACCAAATACCATGTGAAAACCCCATAGGAAATACCCCTAGAATTACTTTAAGTGTGTATACAATCCAAAAAATCCACTCTACAGACTATAATTCTCCTCCCACACTTAAAAATTATGTTATAATCCAAGTAATTGTTCCTCTAGCATGTGTTATAATGCAGGTTTTCCCTTAATCAGTTGCATCACTTTGTTACTTTGACTAGACCTCTTGCAAATTTCTCCAACACTTCCAGAACTTATCCACCTTCCTTTGCAAGCACCTATAGAACTTTAGACCCTCTACAATCATTAGGAACACCTTAATAACATGTCATCAAGCCTTTGATCATCATGAAAACTCCTCCAACCTTGTTGACATCAATGCCAACACAATCGACTATAGGTCGACTCCTTAGATATACATATTAGGTTGACGTCAATGTCAACTCCATGAGGCCGACATGCTCCCCCATTGGTATTGATGTCAATCTACAACCACAACACCAAGTTGATCTTCATGCATCTCCAACTGACTAGTCTCAAGTGGTTGTGTCACTCCCCCTATGACATCAATGGAAAAGGGTGGACAAGTATGGCTACAACACATGTTGGACATTGTTGATATCAACTAATATGCAAATGAAAACTAATTAGTTCCTCATGCCGAAAATTCAACACCATGCCAACAAAAAAACAAGTAAACACCATGCATATTTACCAATGCCATGTGCTATCTTCTGTTGCTAGGTTGAGCATGCTCCCCTGAACATGTAATGGGGTTGCAAACATCTCTCCATGCTATTATAGAAACACTAATGCTAGACTACAATAAGCCTCCTTTCAACATTCAAGAGACTGTTCCTCATGGACCAATACTTCTACCCATACATGACCAAATGATATGAAATAATTACATGGCTTCACAGGCCCAATACATGGAATTATTGATGAAATACAATGGAGCTCCGAGGACACCAAAATCCCATACATGGTTGAAACATTATTCTAAAATTCCATACCTGGATTCCACAAGACTCAAGGCTCTCTCCAATTCATAACCAAGACTCATAAATCTCTCCAATACATGGATGAATCAACCAATGATCAAAACAATAGTGATTACAATGTTGATAATACATGCATAAGTGCATATATGGATGAAGCAATAGGCTTGCTTCAATGCATACTAACACATACTCTCTCACTATCCATAGTAGTCACATCAATGCACTCAAATTTTATTTACATGACTAAAACAAATAACTCACTACTATTCATGTACATGCGTGATTTCAACCATAATATCCAAAGGAACATGTAGAAACATATGCTTGAAATTATCACCTTTCTTTACACATGGTTGAACCAATTACCTTCTTCTATGCATGATAGGTATATATGCTTTTCAACTAGATTGTAAATGACCAAGAACATATATATGGAAATAAAATGTGTTCTTTCACTCATGGAAATACATATGAAGTTGATACAAATGAATGAGTGAAATCAATAGAAGAAATGAAAGGCAATCCTTGAAACATTCATACCATAAATAGCTCCATGCTAGCTCATTATACCTCCAATAGGCAGGATAATCCTATGAACTTGAATGTGCATGAGGCTCATGAGCATACCATGTTGTTGCTACTCATCTCCATAAACTAATCAAGTTGTCATACACTCCCCCTAAGGTTATGCACCTCTCATGTACTTCTATAACCTCTCAAGAATATGCATCAGATACCTAATGGATTGTAGAGGAGGCTGATAGTCTACTTCACAAGTGGTTTCTCCTTATTCTTCCACATGTTCCTACGCTACTTATTTTCAGTTTTCTTTCTATTTCTTCTAGGTCTATTCTAAATCTATTGCTCCTTTTGACTGGATGGTTGGAATAATATATATGGCTTGCAATATTTGGAAATGTGCCCAAATATTATCACACACATAACACCTTGCGTGAAAAATATATGACACCAAGGAATCTAATCTTCCATAACTCATACCAGATCTCCACCTTGAATTACTTTTACCTTAGCTCCATGTACTAGATCTCCAATCAGTTTTCTTATGGCCAAACATGTTGCATGAGTAAAAATAAACATTAAAAAAACATTTCTACTTGATGTTCACTCCTCTTCTTAGCTATCTTAACTATTTCACATTATGTCAATAAGATGTGAACATTCTACTTCTGTAGCTAGCTACCACATGTCCAAAATTGTGATAGATATAGAACTCTACATCATCCATCAGAGGAGTAAATGGAATACTACATCTCCTTTGAAATATTTCATATCTAACACAATATTTAACCCTAGGAGTGGATGATATTATAAAGGTATGTTCTCCTTGAGGTTTTATTATTTGTTTTTGTTGATACTGTTGTTTGTTTCCTCCTATGCTACCCTGTCTACTACTATTGTTTTCTAAATGCATTTTTAGTTCTGTATTTTTCTTCTTGTCTGCATGCAAGGTGGACTCTCCCTTTTAAAAACCAAAACCATATATATTCAATGGATATCATTGGTTCTCAATGAAATTGTCCAAGGCTACAGTGCTCTTCTCCAACTTCAGTTTCTTCCTCAATGTGATAACTTCAACTTCAAGATTTCCAACTTGGCCTCATACTCATTCAGTTGTATGTCCATAACATCCTTAATCCTTTTGGCTTCTTCAACCTAGATCTTCAATATAATAACCTCTTCTCTCAACTCATTTTATTTTTAATCAAAAAATTTCATCAAATTATCATGCTCTCGACATGTTGTTGTCAATCTACAAGATCCTACTGAAAAATTTCTCTATAACATCCATAACATACTATTTACTCAACTCTAAGAAGCTTAACATTATCCTCATATTCAGTAGTCAACTCAGCATGACAAGAATCATAGACATCCAAAGTATAACTCAAAAGAAACTCATTAGTATTTATATATTTAGATTTTTTGCGCGGGAGCATACTCGGTTTTGCTAAAGCTTCATTTTTTTATTTTTTCAGGTCCAACATTTGTACTAGGGGGACTGATTTTCATGGGCTGAGATTCTTGCTTTTGAGAAGGCTTCTTATTTTTATTCTTCTTACTCTTCTTCTTGGCTTCTCCATTGTTGCTTCTATCTCCTCCAAACAACAATTTTTGTCTATCCAAAATGTCATTGGTAGATTTTATATTCTTATTTTCTCCAAGTTTGCATTATGGAGTTTCTCATAAATGATTCATGTTGCTTAGGAATTTTGTTGCATTACATTAAGTGAAAGTGGATCCTTTCCACATTCATCACATACTAACCTCCAGATGTTATATCCATGAGATAACAATTGAGACTTCATATTTTCATTCCATGCCTCAATTTTTTTAGAAATGAGGACAAATACCCCTAGAGGATGCATTATGAAAAGAAATTGAAAATTTTCACCAACACTCCCCAAATCCATTCTCCAATAATTAAGCTGAAACCAAGAGCCCCATTTTAATTCCACTTTGTTAGGTCCCTATAATACTAGTGTAACCCCATTATTGTTATTGTATACCCCTTATTATTGTTCATGTGCCCACGTAGCCCTCATATTGTTATTTTTGTGCCCCATTGAAGACCACTATTGTTATTGTTGTGCTCTTACATTATTATTGTTATGCAGGCTTTGATTATATTGACACCCCTTAGACTCCTATATATACAAAGGAGGTCTTCTCATTTGTATCATCCCAGAATTATTCATTTATGTAATATAAAGGAGGTTTCCCCCTCAAAGAAGATAATTTTTAAGTCGTTGACCTATCTATTTGTGAGCTGGTTGCATAACATTTGGTATCAGATCTTTGGATTATAGGTTTCGTTTCTTCAAATAGGCCACCATGGAATTTTAGATATACATTTTTTTTTCTGCAAAGCTTCAGAAGCTGAAATTTCAACCACGTGCAAGCGAAATCTTCTTGAACCTCATGTACAAATTTCAGATATTTTCTCACTACATTTTCGTAGATATGATTTGAGGAAGTTAGGGATTTTGTAGGCTCTAGAACTCCATCTCAAATAGGTGACCAAGGGAAAATAGTCATAACTTTTTCTCTAGTATTAGATTTGTATTTCGTAAAAGGCGATGAAAAGAGGATGAAGTTTAGTTTTTTGGGTATAATTTTCATGGTTGAAGGTTGAAACAGTGACACATGTCATTACATACAATTTTACTCTACTAAAGCAATCTATAATCAGGTCATCATGGAAGATTGGGCATAAAGCCTTTTTGAAGAAGCCAATCTTGGTCTTACTTGTTGGATTCGAAAGAAGACTCATAGGGATAATACATGATGTAATTTCAAACCTTGCAGATATGAAATTATGGAGTTATAGTTATTTAAATATTGAGCTCCTAAAAGTAAAAAAAAATTGTGTATTGTTTTAAAAATTTCATAACTTTTGTTTGAAAAATCAGTTTGAAGTAATTCAAGGGGCATAGTGAAGCATATATATCATTTTTTGATTCCAAAATACCTTGAAACAAAAAAATGGACACATTTAGTAAGAAACCAGAAAGTTCTTCTATGGCACGTGAAGAAGAGGAAGAAATGCAACATGATATATCCAATTTACGAAACCAATTGCAACAAATTTTGCTCTCGAAAAAAATAACAAAAAATGAATTGGAATTCATAATGAATTTTAAGATAGATGGTATAAAAAAGGACATGGGAGTTTTGGTTTAAAAGTAGACAAGGAAGCAATGATGAATGTCAAGATAGGGGGTTTGAAGGTAAGTTTGGAAAAGTTTCTCGAAGAAAGGTTCCCAAGTGGTCACAAGGTAATCCATGAAAATCATGATGAGGACAGAAATAATATGAATTATTATTTTAGAGAATTCAATGTGGGGTTTAGAAACCACCACATTCAAAGGATACATATGAGGAAGTTTCATGGCAAGTATCTGGTAGCATGGATACCATAGATGGAGCAATATTTTGATCTACAAGATGTGCAACCCTCACAAAATGTATGTATTGCATATTTATATTTAGAACCCAATCAGTTTGTATGGTATAGATAACTTTGTTCTTGTAAACCAGTTTTCACTTGGTCAAATTTTGTAGAGGAAATCGTAGCATATTATGAAGATACAAAGAGAAACACCTTCTTTAGCCAATTGATAAATCTTAAATAAAAGGGTTAAATGGTAGAGCATATTTTAGACTCCCAAAAATTGAATATTAGGGTAACCAATATTATAGAGGAGCATAGGATTGATGTATTCATAGGGAATTTAAAATATAACATCCGACATGAGGTTCTCTTGTGGGAACCTGATTCATTGGAGAAGGCATTCAGGGTGGAAAGAAAATCTGAAAGAAAAATTATGGCAACAAGGAAGCATACCACTCAAAACTATAAAGATGGAAGTGTTTTTCCTCCTAGTCTTCCACAACCTATAAGGTTGAAACCACAACAATTGGAGGAAAAAAGAGAAAAAAGGATTTGTTACAGTTGTGATAGAAAATACACTAAAAGTCATAAGTGTGCTGAGAAGAAATTATTCTACATAGATTTTGAAGAGGATGAATAAAAGGAACAAGAAGCATCAAAAGAAGAGGACATACACCAGGAACCAACCCTAGAGAAAGAAGTAATGAATCTGACCATATCTTGTAATGCATTGGCAAGAATTACCACTCTTCAAACTCTCAAGATAGAAGGATATATCAAGAAGAAAAAGGTAATCTTGTTGATTTTTCAGGTAGTACCGATGATTTTATTCATTGTAAGATAGCCAAGGAATTGAATTGCTTCCTATATCTAGCACCAGAGTGTCAAGTGATGGTTCCAAATGGAGAAACTATAAATTGTTCTAGAAGGTTCCATAATATCAAGCTAACCATGGGGGAATATTTATTGAATATTCCAATGATTTCTATTCAAATGGGTGGTTTTGATGTTGTACTAGTAGTCTAATGGTTACAATCTTTGAGGATGATAAATTTCAATTTTCAAGAACTTTTCTTGAAATTATTTTGGGAAGGAAAGGAAGTTGAATTAAGGGGTATCATAGGGAAACCAAGAAAGATAATAATCTCTAATGGTATGAAAAATCTTCTGAAGAAAGAACAATGAGGCATAATTGCAAAATTATGCTCAATAGAGGTTCAAACATAGAAATCATTTATTTATATAGATCTTCAAAAGGTCTTGGACAATCAATCTAAGGTGTTTGAGACTCCCAAATTCCTCCCACCTATTCGTGATCATGATCATGCTATTCATTTAATTCCACGAAGTGTTCCTCCAAACATCAGGCCTTACAGGTATCATATACCCAAAAAAGTGAAATTGAACATATGGTTGCAGAAATGTTAGAGGCTGGTATAATTGAACCTAGTCAAAGTTCTTTCTCTTCTCCAATATTATTGGTGGACAAGAAGGATGGATCATGGCATATGTGTCTAGATTATAGAGATCTCAATAAGCTTACTTTTAAAGAAAAATTTCCCATTCAAACCATTATCTCCATTTTCAAAATCTTCCTTAGGAAATTTGTGTTAGTATTTTTTGATGATGTACTAATCTACAACAAGTCTTGGAAGGATCATGTTGAACGTGATGAGAGGGTGCTCAAACTATTGGAGGAAAAACAATACTATGAAAAAAACTCCAAATGTTTCTTTGGAGTACAGGAGGTGTAATATTTGGGTCACATTGTATCTCATGTGGGTGTTAAGGTAGACCATAACAAAATTAAATCCATTAAGGAATTGAAAATCCCCACAACCATAATGCATATTCAAAGATTTCTCAGGTTGACAAGGTACTATCACAAGTTTGCTAAGAATTATGGGAGAATAACAGAACCTATAACATCATTAATTAAGAAATATGCATTTTCTTGGACTCTAGAAGTAACTAAGGCCTTTTAACGTCTTAAAGAGGCAATGTGACAAACATCGACCTCAGTTATGCCAGACTTCACAAATACTTTATTGTGGAATGTGATGCCTCAAGAAATGGAATTGTTGTTGTTTTAATGCAAGAAGGAAGACCCATTTCTTTTATAAGTCGTCCAATCAAAGGAAAGTATTTACACAAACCTATTTATGAGAAGGAAATGTCGGCAATACTACATGCACTAAAGCAATGGAGACCTTACCTAATGGGAAGACACATCAAGGTGAAAACAAATCATGATAGTCTCAAATACCTTTTGGAACAAATAGTATCTTTAGAATAGCAACAAAAATGGGTGACAAATATGTTATGTGATGACTTTGAAATAATCTACAAAAAAGGGAAGCAAAATGTTGTTACAGATGCACTCTTAATAAAGGATGAGGATGTGGAAGAATTGATTTGTGCCATTTTTACTATCCAACCTGAAAAGATAACCAAAGCAAGGGATGAATGGAAGAATGATGAATATGTTGGCATTATGATGCATGTGTTGTACTTGATGGAAACCCACTTGTAGTCAAAAAAATCACTTGTATATGGTAACTAGATGAATATACGTAACTAAATAAATCTACAAGAGAGATATCAGATGTGATAGAATGCATGGCAGTTCAAAGGAATCATTTCAGAAGTAATATGGAAAATTATAGTGTAGCAGGTCTATTTAGAGGTAACAGGGTAATGGTACAGAAGAATGTGAAGATGGAACTAAGGTCTACTAATCATAATAAAGAAGGTAAAGGAAAAGGTTGATGTAAAGAAGTTCAAGAAGTATACACAGGTCCACTTAGTCAAAACAATGTAAAACACTGGTCCACATAGAAAAAATAGCGTATACATATACACACACTCCCATAGGAGGAAAAGTGCGTACATGTTGGAAAACCAAGGTTTTGGTCCAAGGTATTTTGGTCCAAAGTATTGGTCGAAGGTATTTTTATCCAAGGTATTGGTCCAAGGTATTTGGTCCAAGGCATTTTGGTCCAAGGTATTGGTCCAAGGTATTTGGTCCAAGGTATTTGGTCTGAGGTATTGACCCTAGGTATTTGGTCCAAGGCATTGGTCCTAAGTGGTTTTGGTCTGAGGTATTGACAAAGGATTTAAGTATATAAGGAGGAGAAGACCAAAGGGCTAAGTGCACAAGCGATGAATATCTTATGAAGTGTTAGATCAAAAGAAGATATGTATGTTATGGGTTTCTAATGCTTTTCTTGATTTAGACTAAATATGCACCTAAGCATTTGATGATGGATGAGATCTAATGATGGATCGGGATCATAATGACTTATCATTATGTGATTTGATAATAGATGGACAAGATCTGATTGCTAACACATGTTTTATCCTTTTTATGTGATGATATGGGTATGTCTGAAGTCAGGAATTACAATGAAATTATAAGTAAGTTTTTGTAGACCTATATGTTGGTTCACTTTGGTGAAGGTGTGTATACACATTGGTTCAACTCTTCCAAGTAGAAAAAGAAAAGCTTGATGTTCAAGGATGATTGATCTATCAAATCAGTGCTATTGTTTTATTGTTGTTTGTTAATGAAGTCTTCTTAGATCTAAAAGTAAAAATGAATGCATAAAGAGTTTGTGTCTCATTGATTAATTAATTGAGAAAGAAGGGTGATCCTTGTTGCTATCTATTTAGAACTCTGTAATATGATATTAGATCTTTTGAATGTCATTGATTGGTACATTTTGTGGTTCATAGGTTTTCTAATTTAGTATCTTTAAAGGTATACACAGGTTGGGAAGAAGCAAGTAGTGTATACACATAGGTTTGCTTCATTAAAGGAGCATATACATTCTGGCACATGCCTTTTGAGGTTACAGTTAGTTCTAGTTGTTGATGCAGTGTTCTAGGTTCAAATCTGTGTACTTGTTACAGTAATTTGTCTATTCCAATTGATTGGTTGAATTTTATTAAGTTTGAATAAATGGTTGATTAAGTTGTGTCATAGGTTCACTGATTGTTTGGTTCAATTGTGTCAAAGTTTCAGAGGTTTTAGTGATTGATTATTTCAATTATATCAGAGATTGATGATTGGGTTTCAATTATATCAAAGGTTGATTGGGTTACTGTGATTAGTTGATGTAGATGTATTTGATGGTTGTATTGCAGTGGTGATTGATTTTGAGATTCAATGTTAATAATGAGTCCAGTATGAAAATTTGATGAAACGAGACCTTCATATGTATTGTTGTGTACCAGTAGCATCCAGTATGAAAATTTATGAAATGTGGTCCCTGGAGGATACTCAGGGATGGAACCTTCAATGAGGAAGTTGAAGCTTCTAGCCAGCAGTGGTTGGTGATTTCATCAGGGGGTTCGAGCTCCCTTCTAGTAGCAGCTGGAGAACTAGTGAAGGTTGTAGCCTTATGTAGGTTGGAGCCTATGTACTAGTAAATATATTGGCTAGTACAAGAACTAGGGGGTTGTAGCTCCCTTCCAGAAGAAGCTGGAGAAAGAGAGAAGGTTGTAGCCTTCTACAAGTGGGTGTCTGCATATTGATATAAGTCTACACTAGTACAGGATTGTAAACAAATTTTCTTATTCTTAAAAGAAGACAGAGATGATAGCAACAAGTGGTTTTCACCCACATTGGGTTTCCACCTTAAATCTTGGTGTTCATGTGTGTTACTTATGTGTGATGGTTTATTCTATTACTACTACATATGGTTATTTTTAACATTTAGTAAAGTACTGATGCACTGATTAACGATCAACATATGATGAATTAACTAAATCATAGTTTCATTGGATATACGCTACTTTAGCTAAGTGAACTTGCATGTATACACGACTATACTTAAAGAAACCAACGTATATGCAAAGAACTTTTAATTTACCCAATTTATCATGCATTGAACTTAAACCAGCATATCAGAGATTTATTAGACAGTACAGTAAAACTAGAATAAAGCATCACACATAAGAAACACACACAAACACTAAGATATAAGGTGGAAACCCAATGTGGGTGAAAACCACCTGCTACTATCGTCTATGTCTTTTTTTAATAATAAGAAAATTTGTTTACAACATTGTACTGGTGTAGGCTCATACCAGTACGCAGGCTTCTACTTGCAGAAGGTTACAACCTTATGTTGTTCTCCATCTTCTACTGGAAGGGAGCTACAAACCCCTAGCTCTTGTACTAGCCGATATGTTTACTAGTATGTAGGCGCTAACCTACAGAAGGCTATGACCTTCTTTCTTCCTCCAGGGACCACATTTCATAAAATTTCAGACTACATCCATCAACAACATTATAAATGCAATTCAATCATCAAATATATCTCCATCAACTGATCACTAAAATTGAATCACCCATAAATAAATGAATCAATAACTTTGACAGTCAATTTGATCAGTCAGAATACTGTCACCAGAACACATACTAGAACCCAGAATTTTGCAACAGCAAACAAAAACAATTGAAACATACTTTATGAGGTATACACTACTTCCATGTGTCGAACCTACGTGTATACATGCTTTTATCAAAGTCAACCAGCATACACATCTGCAAATATTAATTCATAATTCTGTAGCTATTCCATACTTAAATTATACCCAGATCATAATATTTACAGAACAACACATGCGCCCGTATTCAGATCTAGACTATACATGATCAAACCACATAATCATAATTCATTTCAATCCTTAAGATCCCGATCCATCATTAGATCTTTATCCTTCACCAACCACTGAGGTTCATCCTTGGTTCAGATCAAGCACAGTACCACAAGCCAATAACCTGCATACTAGATCTCACACCTCATCAGATATTCAATACTTGCACACTTAGCCGAATGATCTTCTCCTCCTTTTATAATTCTAGGCCTTTCTCAATACCATGGACCAAAACCACTTAGGACCAATACCTTCGATCAAATACTTAGGGTAAATGCCTTGGACCAGATACGTTGGACCAATACCATGGATCAAATACCATGGACCAAATACCTTGAACCAAAAAATTAGTTTTCCAAGGTATACACGCTTTTCCTTTTGTGAAAGTGTGTGTGTATGTATACGCTACTTGTGGCCAGTGAACCTGTGTGTATACGCAACTTGTTCAAGTTGAACCTACATATACCTCTCTTTCATCATTCTTTTTAGTTTGATCTCTAATTCTTTGCTATTAACCTAATGTATTGTGATCTTTCATCTGAGTGAGTTTCCGTCAAGGACAACACTAGTATCATAATGCCAACAATGTGCCCCTTTGGACTTGATGGCAACATCAACATACTCTCCCCCTTTGACATTAAGGGCAAAGGATCATGATCCCCCTTAGACATACATTATGTTGGTCATGCTCCCCTTGAGTACATGTTGAATTCTTTGATATGTTGAAATATACTAATTCAGCTCCCATGATTGAGTCCATGCTCCCCCTGAGCACAAGCAAAGTCTGCAAAAAGATTTTCTAAAAGAATAACATGACTCTATACATGCATCATCAATGACCTTCCTATCACCAATGACTCATACATACATCCATCTCCCAATCAAGTGGGGATATAGCAAATTTGACTCATCCACCCAACCAAGTGGGGATATACCAATTGTTTATACATGACAAAAACAAGAAATATTACATCATCCATCCCATGCATAGTGGGGTTACAAATTAGGTCTTTTCATGACCTTTACATTAAATGATATGCATGACATTTATAATAAGGACAACTGATCTAAACAAGACCATGATAGTCATCACCAACTATCATAGACCATATATAATCTGCACCATCAGCAATATCAGGATCAATAGCCTATATATTTCCATCATCAAAATAATTATGCAGATTTGTACCAAGATCTTCTAAGATAATTCCAACAATGCATTATTAGAAGCATATGCTCCCCCTGAACCTGTGCCAGATGTTCACTGTCAGATATGATTATTGCATATATTAGTAAGAAATATCAAGGCATCATCATCAATCAGATATACATCATGTTATCAACAACTTTATGAGGACCAACATATTTTCACATGTTATCAGTAGATTGTAACCATCATCAAATAGAGCAGATAATTGACTGAACCATATCAGACCCCTTGTTCCTGAGTCTGGCCCATTTCTTTTCCTCAAACCAACATATAAGAAATTGTGCCTACAGAAACCCATGTATGTATGTGACTACTCTTCATGAAACTCACATATAACACTCTTTTTTTGAAAAATAGGATTTAACAACAGGATGACGCAGCAACTACTCCCAGCTTTTGTCTGAGATATTCAAATATCTCTCTGGGCAGTGGTTTGGTGAATATATTAGTAACCCGTTCTTTGGAGGGATCATACTCCAATTTGACCTTTTGTTCAAGCACTTGTTCACGTAGAAAATGATATTTTATGGGTATGTGCTTAGTATTGGAGTGCATGACTGGATTCTTTGAAATACTTATGGCACTTGTGTTATCACATAGAATGGAGATGGGTGGAATACATGTGTTCTGAATATATTGCAAGGTTTGCATCATCCAAAGTAGTTGTATGCAACAAGATGCAATAGCCACATATTCTACTTCAGTTGTAGATAATGCAATTGAACTTTGTTTCTTGCTGAACCAAGACACTAACCTAGAACCCATATAGAATGTGCCACCACTAGTGCTTTTTCTATCATCAACACTTCCTGCCCAATATACATTTGTATATGCATGAAGAGTAAGATCTGTATCTCTAGGATACCATAAACTAAAGTTTTGCGTTCATTGAAGATATTTGAAATTCCTTTTGACTGCCTGAACGTGTGATTCCTTTGGATTTGCTTGGAATCTTCCAACTATTCCTACTGCATGCATGATGTCAGGTTAGGTACCTATTAGATAAAGAAGACTTCCAATCATGGATCTGTAAGTTGGTTGATGTACTGTTGTTCATTCATCATTTGAACTGAGACTACATCCTATTACCATTAGGGTACATGCTGGTTTAGAATCTTCCATGCCATACTTTTTCAAGATCTGTTTGAGATATTTGGTTTGTCAAAGAAAAATACCATCTTTATTTTGTTGAACTTGTAGACCAAAAAAATAGGTAAGCTCACCAAGCAAGGACATTTCAAATTCTTGCTGCATTACTGAAGCAAAATTCTGACTCATGGATTCTTCATTGCTACCAAAAATGATATCATCAACATAAACAACAATTATTAGCAATTTATCAGTGGCAATATTTGTATATAGATTGTTGTTTGTTGACCCCTTTGAAAAACCTTGTTGGTGGAGATATTTGTCAAGATGGTAATACTAGGCCCTTGAATCCTATTTTAGACCATAGAGAGCCTTTCTGAGTCTGCATCTAAGTTTTTCATCATTTCCAAGAATTAATCCTTCTGGTTGTTCAATATAGACTTCTTCTTCTAAGTCTCCATTACGGAATGCAAATTTTACATCCATTTTGTATACTTCAAATTTCTGAAAACTAGAGAGAGCAAGAAACATTCTTATGGCTTCAATTCTAGCAATAGGTGAAAAAGTTTCTTCAAAATATTTACCTTCTTGTTGAGCATATCCTTTAAAAACAAGTTTGGCCTTGTTTCTAATAACTTCTACATTTTCAGTCAGCTTGTTTTTGAATATCCATTTAGTTCCTATGATATTCTATCATGAGGTCTAGTAACTAATTCCCAAGTATTAGTCTTTTCAATTTGCTCAAGTTCTTCATTCATGGCCTTGACCCAACATTAATATTTGCATGCTTCATTTACATTTTGAGGTTTGGTGGAGGATAGTAATGCTAGATAGCTTGAGGTTTCTATAATAGTTCTTCTTATCTATACACCTGCCATTGTTTCCCCTAAAATTTGAGTTTCTAGATTATTTTTCTGAAAATACTTGGACAGAGTCTTTTCTTCTACGATTATCTCTTCTTATGGTGCTTCATTGGTTTCTTCTTCAGAATCATTGTGATTTTATGTGGGAAAATAATTCCCATCTTCTTCATTGGCATAATCTTCGGTTTTCTATCTGTTTAGGATTTTTGCATGCTTCATCAATTACAACATCAATACTTTCAACAATTTTCCCAAGTCTTTTATTATAACATTTATATCCTTTACTTCGGGAAGAGTAACCAAGAAGAATTAATTCATCTGCTTTGGGCTCAAACTTACCAAGTTTTTCATCAATCCTTTTGATATAGCATTTGCTTCCAAAAGCTTTGATGTGATTTACCATAGGAGTCTTACCATACCAAAGTTCATGCGGAGTTTGAGTGTTGTTTACCCCAACATTTGCTTGGTTTAGAATAGTTACAGTGACGAATGTAACTTCACCCTAGAAGGTTGCAAGAGTTCTAGATTCATTTGGCATAGCTCGAGCCATTTGTTGAACAGTTATGTTCATTCTTTCTACCAATCCATTTTGCTGAGGAGTCCTTGTGGTGGAGAACTGCCTTTTTATTCCATGTTTTTCACAAAAGTCAAAGAATTTATCTGAGCTAAATTCCCCTCCTCAATCAGATCTGAGGCATTTGATTTTGTGATCTGATTCATTTTCAACCAAAGATTTGAAGGCTTTGAACTTTTCAAATGATTCATATTTATGTTTTAGAAGATCTATCCAACACATTCTAGAAAAATCATCAATGAACAAAATAAAGTATTCTTCTCCACGAGGTGACTTCTTCCCTGATGGTCCACATAAATCACTATGAACAAGTTCAAAAGGCTTACTAGCTGACCCTTCTATTTCAACGAAGTGATATCTGGTTTGCTTACCAAATTGAAATGGTTTGCATATTGTATTTTCAAGAATGCTGATATCTGGAAGATCATGAACAACCTGAAATCTGCATGCTTTTCTTGTTTGAGAAATCCTTAGATGTCCCAATCTTCTGTGCTATATCCAGTTTTCATCACTTTTTTTCTTAGATAGCATTGTTTTTGTCCTCCCTTGAGTATGTATAAGTTGTTTGGATTTCTTGTACCTTTGATCACAGTTTCTCCTGTATCAAGCTCACAAACAACATATTCGTTTGATAGAAATGCCACTTCATTTCCTTAATCACACATTTGACTGACACTCAACAGGTTATGATTTAGACCATCTAAATACATAACATTCCCAGCTTTAACCTTTTCTTTCAATAAAGCAAAGCCTTTACCTTTTATGACAGCAGGAGTGTCGTTTCCAAATGAGACATTCTTTTCCTTTTCTAAGGCATTATATGAGTGAAGTTTTTCTTTGTCATCTGTCATGTGTTTTGAGCATCCACTATCGATGTACCACTAATTTTCCTTTCCTTCTGAATACAAGGCTATACCAAATCTTTCTGTTTGAGGGTTTTTCCTTCTCCATATTTTGGGATTTAATGGAGTTTGCTCCTTTTGAGATATTTGCCAAAATTTACTCTTGCATTCAGATTCTTCATGGCCAAAGTTGTTACAAATTGTGCATTCTATTTCATTTTCAAGAAGAGAAAAGTTATTATAGGAACTTTTCTTGATCCCTGTAACATTCCTTTGATTTTGTGCTTCTCTAGTCATGATGGTTTTGTAAGCAACACATTGAGTAGCTTTGTGTCCAAAATTATGACATGAGAAACATTGACCATTAAAGAAGTTCCTGTGATTATCGAATTTATTGTCCTAGCGATTGTAGCTTCTATTGATATTCATCTTTGAAGAAAATTGAGTATGATTTACTTGAGGTTGGTTGTGGCTTCTGTTCATACTTGAAGCAAATTGAGCTTGATTTACCTAGTGATCTACTTTATGCCTTTGCTGACAATTGTCACATTGTTCACTGTTCTTTGTTGCATCAAGATAGCTTTTAGTGGAGGTTGACGGCTTCTGTGATTAAGATGCTTCTTCAGTATATCCAAGACTTGTATTTATCTGAGTAGAACATTGCACTTTGATAATTTCATTTAAGGTTTCTGATTCTTTAGCAAATCTAATATTGAGAGATTTTGTTTTCTCAAGATCCTTTCTTAAACCCACAATTTCACACTCTAGTTTTTCATTGTGTTTTTCTCTTTCAGCAAGTTGGTATGTCAAGGTATCTATAATAATATTATTTTCTTCTAAACAAATTTTGAGTTTAGAGATTTCTTCATGAAGGTCATATTCTTCTAAACCATCTCTAAAATTATCATTGTCATAAACTGATCTGATAATGAGATCTTAGACAATTATTAAGGTATTACAAACTCATGTGCATGGATATGCCTATGTTACTTTGTGCAATGGATCGATAATATTGCGTAATACATATACAATGAAGAAGTAAAAGAACATAATAGACAACACACATAAACACAAGAAGTTTAATAAGGAGTTCACCCAACACTCATGGGCTACGTCTCCTGGTCTAGCCTTCAATGATGACCTCTCTATTATGTCTTAAAAAAAACATAGTTTTACAAAAGTATGAGCTCAATTTGATTCTCAACACACAACATATGCAATAGCAAGAGTTTTTCTTGAACCCCTCAAGCCTCTCTGAGTACATAGACTCTCTCTATCACTCTCGCTCTTTGTCTTTGCTTTGTCTCAGCACTGCATCCTCTGTTTTCTGTCAATCTGTGGTTTTAAAGACAATCAGCGTTGTCCATTCGTTTCACGTTCTCAGGCTCTCTAGCTTCTTGACCTCTATCCACTCAGATCCCCCTTTGAGCATTATCAATCATTGCTAAATGCTTTCAAGGATGGTGGCCACCTGTACTATAACAAAATGGGTCATCAGGCCTTCCAAATCCTCAAAATAACCATTCTATGTTTAGACAGAGAAATACATTCAAAACTACGAAATTCCGCCAAATTTTCGTTTATCAGACTTGAAACATATTTAAAAACATTTATAATCCCTTTCAAGTACAAAAACATCGCCCAAATCATGTTTCCCTTGATTTTCGTTTATTTAACAAAAACACAACTTTACATAGAAAAAGCCCTTTTTTACGGATCTCAAAATATATTCAATATCGCCTATAGCCTTATCGAGTCCGGCTTATCACATCACATATATGTATATGGCATGCCTCCTCTATGTAGCTCTGATGCAACTTTGCGATGTAACTTGTCACAATCGCATATCGCATGAGCCTCAGGTCATTGGTAAGCACTCCCATGTGTTTCTCCGACGTGATATCGCGAGTCAACCCGGGCCATTGATCTGCATGCTTAATCGATGGTCCCTGTTGATCGTGTTAATCACTGTTGCAATGTTTTAACTGGTAGTCTTTGATAGCCTCCCAATGGCCTCGGTTGATTTGCGATATGCTGATCGGACCTCGACTGTTGATCGGCTAGATCCGACGGCTCTCATGCAAAGTAATGTTAAACCGCCGATACTCTATTTTTCCACTATTTATTCATTTTTTTGCCTCCTGATAGTGTAATCTAACTTTTCTAAGAGTTCATTCTTTGTGATTGTTTTGATTTTTGAAGACTTAGTGGGTTTCTAGGATCCTTTTTGGATCACACCTTCCCACTAAAAAAGCTTTTGGACCACCAAAAGTTGGTTTTTAAGCATCAATCAAGTGAGGATACAACTTCCTCACCTATTCAATCTCTATCCATCTTGCACTAGTTGATTTTGAATATTTGAGTCTAATTATGAGGTACTCAACATCCCCTCTGTGCATAGTTCTCACCTCCCTATCCAAAACTATATCTTCCTGCAACTCATTGAGATATTCAGGAAACAGATCATCAATAGAAGGCAACTAAATTTTCTCTTCGGGATCTTCAATCAATGAAGGTTCAAATAGTCTCAAGTTCTTTGTATTAACTACTGAATAGATGTGCATGTAAGCTGGCAAATCAAGGTGAAAAACGTTCTCACCAATATTCTCAAGTATCTTAAAAGGCCCATACCTTATTAGCTTTAGCTTCTTTCCCTCACCTTGCATTCTATCTTTGATGATGTACAGCCATACTTGATCACCAACTTCGAAGCTATGCTCAATTCGATGCTTATCATGCCTTGCCTTGTACTTGGCTTGGCTCTTTTCCAACTATTCCTGCATTACGTAGTGAATTTCTTGGATCTATTCAATTAACTTAGTTTCTTTGTCCACATCACTATGTCCATCAACTGTTATGTCTCTACTAAATACAAAATCCAAGGGAGACCTTGGTGTAAAACCAAAAGAAGTCTCAAAAGGAGATCTTTCTATAGAAGAATGCTTAGCACGATTGTAAGAATGTTGCACATAACATAAATGTTCATCCCAAAGTTTGGGATGCTTGCTACAATAACCCCAGAGCAGCTAGATCATTGTCCTATTGACTACCTCTATTTGGCCATCTGTTTGTGCTTGAAAGGTTGTGCTTTTCTTCAGTCTGGTGTCCATTATCTCCCATAGACTTGACCAAAACTTCCCAACAAATCAGGAATTTTGATAAGATACTATGGAAGTGGGTAACCCAAAATGCACCCAGACATGTTGAAAGAACAACTTTGTTGTTTGTTCAACTATAACCTGCTTGTTACAAGGTATTAAAATATACATTTTGCAGAACCTGTCCACAATAACATATAAATAGTCATGACCCTTTCTAGATTTTGGAAATCCGCCAACAAGGTCCATGTAAACACTTTCCCAAGGACAAGAAGGAATTGGTAGTGGAGTGTACAAGCCTAATTTTCTATTATTGGGCTTTCTTGTAGCACACATGGTACACCGTTTAATATATCTATAAACTATTTCATGCATTCTTAGCCAATAGCAGAATCTTTGCAGCTGTGCGGCTATTTTACTTACACCAAAATGACCTGATATTAGAGAAGTATGTGCTTCTTGGATTATGTTAACTCTTTTAGTTTGAGGAATGCATAACTTTCCTAAACGATACAACAGTTGGTCCTTAAGATGATAATCCAATTCTTTTACTTGTTTGTCATGACTTAAAGTTGCATATACATCTTTAAAATCTACATCTTGAGCATATTGTTTAATGTAGCTATCATGCAATACTGAATTATGCTTAAGTATAGTAGATACATTTATGATTGGTCTGGACAACATATCTGCAACTTTATTGGGTATGCCCTTCTTATATCTGATGACTAGATGAAACTGTTGTAGAAAACCCATCCACCTATAGTGTCTTGATTGTTGCAACTCAGTTTGTGAGTGTAAATATTGAAGTGGTTGATGATCAGTATGTATAATTGTTTATTTGCCCAATAGGTAATGTTTCCACTTTTTCACACTCTACACTAATGCATACAATTCTTTATCATATGTGGGATAATTAACTACTACAGAATTAAATGTCTCAGAATGATAACATATGGGTTTACCATGATGCATCAACACTGCTCCCATGGCATAGTAACTGGCATCTATTTCAATCTCAAATGGTCTTTGAAGATCTAGCAATGCTAGTACTGGTGTTGTACTAATCTTTTCTTTCAAGGTGTCGAAGGCTTTCTGCTATTTTCCTCCCCACCAAAACACCTTGTTCAATCCTGTCAAAGTATGTAAGGGAGCTGCAATCAAGGAAAAGTTAGCAATAAACATTCTCCAATATTGTGCTACTCCTAGGAAGCTCCTAACTTCTATAGCAGATTTGGTTTTAAGCTAGTTCACAATGATTTCAAACTTAGAGAGATCTATCTTTAATTCACCACTCCCTAATATATGACCCAAATAATTTAAAGATGTTTTGCCAAATTCACATTTTGATAACTTAACATAGAAATTTTCTTTTTTCAAAACATCTAGAGTCTACTTTACATGCTTTAAATGTTCTTCCCATATTTTTCTGAAAATAAGAATGTCATCTAAATATACAAGTACATCATTCATAACTCTCATGAAAGTGGCAGGAGCATTAGTTAAGCCAAAATGCATAACTAGCCATTCATATAGCCCTTGCTTCATTTTGAAATCAGTCTTCCATGCATCTTGCTCTTCAACTCTAACTTGATGGTAGCCACTACACAAGTCCAACTTGGAAAAGTAAACATCTTCTTTCAACTGATCTAATATATCATCTATGTGAGGAAGAGGATAATGATTCTTGATCGTTATCTTATTTAGTGCTTTGTAATCAATGCACATCCTCCACATACCATATTTCTTTCTCACCAACACAATTGGACATCTGCATGGTGATGTGCTTGGCATTATGAACCCTCTCTCGAGTAGGTCCTATACCTGCTTCTTGATCTCTGCATTCTCTAAAGCGGATAACTTCTACATTCTAATGTTAGGAAATGGAGAATCTTGCTGCAAATGAATATCATGTGCAATTTCCCTTTTGGGTGGCAGACCTTTAGGATCTTGAAATAGGATATCATATTCTGAAACAAGTTTTTCTAAATCAACTTTTCGTTTAGCATCACAGCCTTCAAATGCATTAGTTTTATCAAGGGTGCTTCCTTTACGACCATTAGTGAAAATTGCTTGCATGAATTTACAATTCTTTTCATCTGCCTTGAGTTTATGAGAGTATAGTTATTTTTGAGCTGATGAGCTCTTACAACATATTCTATTCCATATTTTGTGAGTTGATACTTATTTTCAGCTCTATAGAAAATGGATTTTCTATCATACAAGTAAGGAATTCCTAAAACAATACCACATATATCCAAGGGAACTATGTCTAACTCAACCTCATCTACAAATGCTGACCCAAAAGCAAACCTAAGTTTGCATTGTCTAGTCACCTGTAGCTTTTATTTATCACATACCCAACCTAATGGATATGGCTTCTTGTGAGGTGTGGTTAGTAGTCCCAACTTCTTTACAATTGCCTCAGAAATCAAGTTTACTTGTGAACCACTATCAAATAAAGTATCAATCTTTTGATGCTTCGAAATAACTCTAATATGAAAAATCTCATGTCTTTTCCTCTCATTTTCTTCATTATCATTATATTGTGCAGAATCACTAGTAGATGGTTCATAACTTTTACCTTTTATACCTGTAGCTATGATTGTTGTTTCATCTCCAGAGACTGACCCCAAATCTTTTTGAATAGTAGCATCAGTCTTCTTCTTTTTTCCATTGAACTTCTTGGGTTTCAGCTTTGAATGCAAAGACCAATAATGTTCATCATCGTGTCTATCCTTCTTGCAGTGAGTGTGTGAAGGTTTTTCTTTCTGTACAGCATTTGCCTTCCTCTCTTTCTATTTCTGCTTCCTCTTTTCCTTGTTCTTGCTTGCAGTGTTTTTTAATGATCCCCCAATCTCTAGGTCCACATTCTTGCCTCTAGCCTCCAAATGTGTAGCCTGAATTGATACCTCATCTATGCTAGTAGGGTTAAAAATGAGAATGGTGTGGCTCAAATAGCTATGGAGACCACCTATATACTTCAACAAAGTTTCAAGTAAGTCTAGAGAAATGCCTAGAATTAAAGCACATTTTCTAAATTCCTGGGTATAGCTTTGTACACTTTGCCCCTTTAATTGGCGAACAGTTTTCCAACTCATCATGGCTTGCTGCATAAAAGCTAGTGGATAGAATTTTTTTTTAATGGAAAAAACAAATACACTCTAGGTACCATGCTTCTTCAAATCAGTTTGTGTCCTGCCTTCACACCACACTAGGGAAGTTCCTCCAAGGAAAAGGCTGGCCAGTTGAATCTTTCTCCTTTCTGAATCAATGTTCTGTACCCTGCAATATACATCAATATGTCTAATCCAGTTATCTAGCTTTTTTGCATTTAATTCTCCATCATATATTGGCAAATCAAATTTTACATCTAATTTAATTAAAGGGCTAGAAGGAGGTGTTGATAGAGGAGGCTCTTTCCCTTTCCCTTTGCCTTTTGAATGGCCATCTAGAAGAGGTTCCGTTGTTCCTTTGTCTTGTTTGGAGGTTGAAGTATCTTCACCTCGACCTTTCTTAAATTCTCAATACATCTCTTCTACCATGGATTTCATGGTCATGAAACTGTCCATGAACTGAGGGTCTGATTCCAAGGGAATTTCTTCTACCATTTTCCTCCTAATATAGACTCTTCTTATTTCTAGGTTAGTCTCAACCAGTTATCCTTCTCCTAATTTTAGCTTTGACCTAGTTAGCATTCAACAATCCAGCACAAGCTTGACTAACCTTAGCAAACCTAAAGCTTTGATACCACTTGATATGATAATGAGATCTTAGACAACTATTAAAGTATTATAAACTCATGTGCATGGATATGCCTATGTTACTTTGTGCAATGGATCGATAAGATTGCGAAATACATAGGCAATGAAGCAGTAAAGGAACATAATAGACAACACACATAAACACAACAAGTTTAATAAGGAGTTCACCCAACACTCCTGGGCTACGTCTCCTGGTTTAGCCTTTAGTGGTGACCTCTCTATTATGTCTTAAAAAGAACTGAGTTTTACAAAAGTATGAGCTCAATTTGATTCTCAACACACAACAGATACAACAACAAGAGTTTTTCTTGAACCCCTCAAGCCTCTCTGAGTACACAGACTCTCTTAGTCACTCTCTATTCTACCTTTGTTGTGTCTCAGCACTACCTACTCTAGTTTCTTTCAATCTGTGGCTTTAAAGTCAATCAATGTTGTCTATTCGTTTCACCTTCTCAGGCTCTTTGGCTTCCAAACCTCCGTCTACTCAGATCCCCTTCTGAGCATTAGCAATCATTTCCAAATGCTTTCAGAGATTGTGGCCACCTGTATTGTAACGGAATGGATCATCGAACCTTCAAAATCCTTGAAATAAGAATTGTCTATTTACATAGAAAAATACATTCAAAACTGTGAAATTTCGACAAATTGTCATTTATCGGACTTGAAACATATGTAACAACATTAATAAGCCCTTTCGGGTCTGAAAACATTGCCCAAATCTCGTTTTCCTTGGTTTTCATTTATTTAATGAAAACACAACTTTACAAAGAAAAAGCCCTTTTTTACGGATGTCAAAATATATCCAATATCACCTATAGCCTTGTCAGGTTTAGCTTATCGCATCGCATATATGTATATGGTCCCACTCCTTTGTGTAGCTTCGATGCGATTTTGCGATGCAACTTGTCACAATCGCATATCGCATGAGCCCCAAGTTGTTGGTAAGTGCTCCCATGTGTTTCTCCAATGCGATATCACGAGTCAACCCCAGCTGTCGATCTACATGCTTGATCGACAGTCCCTATTGACCGTGCTAATCATTGTCACATTATTTTAAGTGGCAGCCTGTGATAGCCTCCCGATGGCCTTTGTTGATTTGCGATATGCTGATCAAATCTAGACCGTTGATCATCTAGATTTGACGGTTCTCATGAAAAGTAGTGTTAAACTGCTGATACTTTGTTTTTCCAATATTTCTTCATGTTTTTGCCTCCCGATAGTGTAATCCAACTTTTCTAACAGTTCATCCTTTTGCGATTGTTTTGATTTTTGAAGACTTAGAGTGTTCCTTGGATCCCTTTTGGATCATAAGCCATTAAAAGTCTATAGTCATTACTATTTTAATCTTCATCACTATTTCATAAACCATCACTATCTTCATGAGTATAGTAACTCTTTTTACTTACATTTTGTTTTCTGTTCCATTTTGCAGATTCCTTCACTTTATCATATTTATCTTTATGAGGAAATTTGGTAGCATAATGACTGACTCTACCATAAGCAAAACATTTGAAAGGTAGTTTACCTCTAAATCTTCCAGAACCCCATTGAAGCTTCTTGACAAAGTTTACTTCATCTTCTTCTTTTAAAATATGTCCTGATTCATTGAATTCTTCCTTTCCTTTTATTGAAGCTTTAAATGCGGCTTCTCTCATATCTCATGGGCCTCCTTTTCTCATCTCAAAGGCAGTTAAGATTCCGTAAAGTTGTGTCATAGTGATAGTCTATAGATCCTGTTTTTCTTCTATGGCAGATACTTTTGGTTCAAATTTAGCAGACAAGGATCTTAAAACTTTCTCAGCTAAGGTAACTTCCTTTATCTCTTCACCCAGATTCTTCATACAATTAACAACCTCATCTATATATAAGAAGTAACTAGCTATAGTTTCATCATTGTGCATCTTAAGAGTTTCATATTGGATTCTGAGAGTTTGCAGTTTAGCACATTTTACCTCAGAGTCTCCTTCATAGCGTAGAATAATTTTTTCCCATATTTATTTGGCTGATTTGAGCTGCATATCTTTGACAAACTCTGATTGTGATAGACTTCCTAACAATGTATTGACAACTCTGGCATTGGTTTCATATTGCTTTTTACCTACCGTATATGTAGGAATTGTTGATGGAAATGTATATCCTCCTTCCATGATTTCCCAGACATCCATTCCAAGTGATTGTAGATATGTTGTGGTTCTGATCTTCCAATAAACAAAGTTGTTCCCATCACAGATTGGCCATCTGATGGATCCCATGCTTTCTTGATTACTCATGATGATGGATCTCCCTTCAAGCGATCAAGCTTCTTCTGAAGGACCTTCTCTGATACTAATTTTTGGAAATAATACTAAGAGGGGGGGTGAATCAGCATTATTGGATCAATAATTTAATTTCCAAAATATATTTTTATACATTACTTCAGCTAAGTAAACTTGCATGTATACACGCCTGTACCTAAAGCAACCAACGTATATGCAGAGAACTTTTGATTTACCCAATTTATCATGCATTGAACTTTAACCAGCATACTAGAGATTTATTAGACATTGCAGTAAAAGCAGAATAAAGCATCACACATAAGAAACACACATGAACACCAAGATATAAGGTGGAAACCCAATGTAGGTGAAAACCACCTACCGCTGTTGTCTTTGTCTTCTTTTAATAATAAGAAAATTTGTTTACAATATTTTACTCGTGTAGACTCATACCAGTACGTAGGCTTATACCTGCAAAAGGTTACAACCTTCTTTCATTCTACAGCTTCTACTGGAAGGGAGCTACAATCCCCTAGCTCTTGTACCAGCTGATATGTTTACTAGTACGTAGGCACCGACCTATAGAAGGCTACGTCCTTCTTTCTTCCTCTAGGGACCACATTTCATAAAATTTCAGACTGTATCCATCAACAACATTATAGCTGCAATTCAATCATCAAATATATCTACATCAACCAATCACTGAAACTAAATCACCCATAATTGAATCAATCAATTACTTTTATAGTCAATCTGATCAGTCAGAATACTGTCACCAAAATATAGTCACTAGAACCCATACCAGAACCCAAAATTCTGCAACAGTAAACATAAAAACTGAAACATACTTTATGAGGTATCCGCTAATTCCATGTGAAAAACCTATGTGTATACACACTTTTATCAAATTCAACCACCATACACATCTGCAAATATTAATTCATAATTCTGTAGCTATTCTAGACTTAAGTTATACCCAGATCATAATATTTACAGAGCAACACACGTGTTAGTATTCAGATCTAGACTATACATGATCAAACCACATAATGATAATTCATTTCAAGCCTTAAGATCTTAATCCATCATTAAATCTTACTCTTGAACAACCACTGAGGTTCATCCTTGGTTCAGATCAAGCACAATACATAAGCCAATAACTTTCATACTAGATCTCACACTTCATCAGATATTCGATACTTGCACACTTGGCCTAATGACCTTCTCCTCCTTTTATAATTTTAGGAATTTCTTAATACCATGGACCAAAACCACTTAGGACCAATACCTTGGACCAAATACCTAGGGTCAATACCTCGGACCATATACCTTGGACCAATACCATGGATCAAAATACCATGAACCAAATACCTCGAACCAAAAACTTAGTTTTCCAAGGTATATGCACTTCTCCTTCTATGGAAGTGCGTGTGTACATATACGCTACTTGTGGTCAGTGAACCTATGTGTATATGCAGCTTGGTCATGGTGAACCTGAGTATACCTCTCTTTCTTCATTCTTTGTAGTCTGATATGTAATTCTTTGTTGTTAACCTGTTGTACCGTGATCTTTCATCTGAGTGAGTTGCCATCAAGGAAACACCTATATCATAATTCCAACAGTTACCTTAAGAATAGTTGTATGCACACGTGAGTTCCCTTCACTGATGTAGCATATATAAATCTGATTATGGAAATGAAAAACCTATTGATTTGTAAATATTGATTCACCCCTACCCCCCTACTCTCTTAGTATCCTATACAACAGAAGAGGTGTGTTTCCTCATTCAAAAGTTGCAACAAGATCCTAGTATATCTAATACTTTTATCTAGAAAAATGAGTCATTATGGTACAAATATCAATTATATATTTGTAAGAATTGTCAACTCAGATGATAATATTATTTTGGAATTGCACACCTCTCCCTTAGGAAGTCACTCATGTTTTTTTTAAACTTATCATTGGGTCAAGAAGGAATTTTTTGGGATGAAATTAAATCTAAAATTTAGAAGTTTCTGGCAAAATGTTTGGTTTTCCAACAAATAAAGTTGAGACAATTAAGACCTCGGGTCTATTAGAACCTTTAACCATTCCATGTTATCATTAGGAGGAGGTCTCAATTGATTTTATCACAGGTTTACCCAAGTCTGAAGGAAAGAGATTCATCATGGTGGTAGTTGACAAAGTGACTAGGTATGAACACTTTTGTGTGTTATCTCATCCTTTTAAAGCAAGTATAGTCGCTATTGCATTATGAAAAAAATTAAAAAGCTTCATGGAAACCCAAATATTATAGTAGGTGACAGAGATCCCATTTTCATTGGAAAAATTTGGACGAAATTATTTTCTTGTCTTCGTACTAAATTAGCTCATGGCTCATCCTATCATCCTCTATCTGATGGGAAACCTGAGACAGTGAACAGATATTTGGAAGGATATATTCATTGCTTTGTATATGAGAAACAAACATAATGGGTCAAGTGGTTACCTCTAGTTAAATGGTGGTATAACACTTCCAGAATTCAACAAAAATGACCACATTTCTGGCACTTTATGGATATCATCCATCATTCATCACATCATCTTTAAGAGAAAATTGTATGGTTCAAGCAGTGGAATCAACAATAATTTCCCTAACTCTTAGAGGATAACTTGACTATGGTGCATGATCAAATGAAATAACACATAGATCAACATCGCAGTGAAATAATTTTTTATGTAGGTGATTGGGTATTTTTAGAGCTACAACCATAAGAACAAGTGTCTCTCAAGCAATCTAAGAAGGATAATAAATTATCACCCAGGTACTACGGTCCTTAGAAAGTGTTAAAAAATATTGGTACTAGGGAATAAAAATTGGATTTTCCTGCAACTTCCCAAGTACACCCAGTTTTCCATGTTTCATGCTTAAAGAAGGTTATCAGTGACAAGCTTCTAGTTCAAACAGTGTTTCTAGAACTTGATGAAGAAGGAAAAATCATATTCAAGCCTGAATCAGTGACGAAAACAAGAACCCTATAGCTGCAGAATAAATCAATTTTAGAGTATCTCAGAAATTGGAAGAACTTACCCATTGAATATTCCACATGGGAGGATGAGAAGTTTATATAGAAGCATCTATAACTACTCAAGCATTGAGGACAACCCCAATACTATAATACTAATGTAAACCCAATACTATAATAATAAGGGGGTTACACTAGTATTATAGTATACTAGTGTAACCCCCTTATTATTGTATAGCCCTTATTGTTATTGGTGTGCCCATGCAACCCCCATATTGTTATTATTGTTCCCCATAGAAGCCCACTATTATTTTTGTTGTTCCCTTTATTATTATTGTTATGTAGGCTCTGATTATATTGTTACCCCTTGGCCTCCTATATATTAAAATGGGGCCTTGTTATTTGTATCATCCAAGATTTGTTCATTTATGTAATGTAAAGGAGGTTTCCCCCTCGAAGAGAATACATTTTAAGTTGTTGATCTACCTATTTGTGAGTTGGTTGAATAACACACTTGTTGGAAAGTCTATGATATAATACTACTTGTTCGAAGTGTTGAACAATACTAAGGGTGGAGGTGTATCAATATTGTTCTCTATGAACAACTTGTACCAATTTTTTCCTTTTCTTTACATAATTACTGAATCATGCAATATTCAATGAAAAATATATATAAATAATACATGCATAATCATAAAACTAGGATGAAATAATCATAAACACTAGTAACCTTGAGCAACAAAACATTAAATCACATCATCACACATAGAGACACAAGATATAAGGTGGAAACCCAAAGGGTAAAAACAACCAGCTGATAGTATTTATCTTTGTATTTACTTTTAATATTTAAATATTATTTTACATATGATCACTATCCACCACCAATGTGCAAGCCACAACTTGTCAATCATGCAAGCCACTACTCACTCCAGGCCACTACTTGTGAGCTTTGTAGGCCACCACTTGGTGGAGGCTGCCACTCCCACAACATTGCAAGAAACTACCTACTAGAAGCCACCACTCTCAATAAGTATCACCCAACCACCATTGGATGGAATCCACCACTCCTAGGTTCTGAGGCCTCTTCCTGCTGTCTACCAGAAGGATGTTGCCACACCCTTTCACAACAAGCCACTACTTTCCTCACTAAAGGCTCCAACCTTCAAGCTCTTCTATGGACAATGTTTCATGCTAGATCCACAATATCTACAATCAAACTCTTGTGATCCAAATTTCATCCATTCTAATACTAAACTCACAACATCCTCTATGCTCATACAACCAGATATAATTTGTAGAACAATAAAAAATATGCATAAAAAACTCTCTAATACCCTAAATCTTCCCTCATACAATCAATTCAACAACATACTCAATACCATACTCAATCATCACTAAAGCTACTGCAACACACATTGATCATATTATGCATAACAATACATAATAGATACAATAGTAAGCTCTCTAATAAAACCCCTGCAACAATACTCAGATCAACAACACAATCTATCATAAACATCGGCAACAACTAGAAGCAATACAATCTATAGAAAAAACATGTTAGACATATAAATGTACAACATCTCCACATCCTCTGAGATATGCTCTAAACCTAATCTCTAATATACACACTATCTTTTCATTCTTGTAGCTTACTCTCTCATACTCTCTAACTTGTTTTATTGCACACTTTATGCTTTTTATGAATGATGAAAATTGCAAGAAATACAAAGCACTAATTTGAATTCTCTTGACTTTATTACATTCTAGAATGTGGAGTGACCTTCCTCAAACCATTTGAAAAAATACCATCTGCAAAAACCATAGGAAATTCCCCTATAATTACTTTGAGTGTGCATACAATCGGAAAAATCCACTCTATAGACCATAGTGCTCCTCCTCCACACAGGAATTATTTTATATCGTAGATAACTAGTCATTTATCTTGCGTTATAATGCAGGTTGTCCCTTAGTTGTGTTACTCTATTCATTTGACCAAACCTCTTGAAAACAACTCAAACACTTCTAAAATCGATCCACCTTCCTCTGTCAGCACCTCCATAACCTCTATATCCTCTACAAACATTAGCAACACCTCAATAACATGTCATCAAGCCTATGATCATCATGAAAACTCCAAACTTCTTGACATCAATGCCAACAATATCAACTCACATTAGGGAAAATTTCAACCTAAAAGTGGCCTCCTAAGGAAAAATAATAAAATAATAGTTAAAATAATAAAATAAGAGTGATGAATTTTGGAGGGCGGAAAAAGCTGCTTTTTTTTTAATTGTATTTTTTTCTTATCTCCCTATAGGTTTACTCAAATATAAAGTGTAAACACTCCTTGGATGCGAAAATAAATTCCACATCCAATGAGTACCCATTACACATTCTTTTGAGAAGACACACATTGATTAAAATTGAATATACATTAAAAAAGTGTGTTGAAGACACTTTTTAAATGTATCTTCAATTTTTATGAATGTGGGTCTTCTCAAAAGTATGCATAATGGGTAATTGATATATGTGGGATTAATTATGTATCCAACGAGTGCCTACACTTCAAATTTGAGTAAACCTATAAGGCGATAGGCCAAAAATACAAACAAAGAAGTAGTTTTCTTCTTTTCCCTCCAAAATATTTATATGTGCCTCTTTTTAAATTTAAAGGATTTTCATTGGTTTACATATTATCATATGGAAATTACATGAAAATTTCATGTGTACTTTTAGATTGAAATTTCTTCTAATGACCATTGACTCCTTAGGTAGACATCCTAATTTGACATCAATGCCAACACCATGAGGCTAAAATGTAATTCTATAGTAGGCAGGGTTCATGGTTCCATAGTGGAAAAGGTTCCAAAAATTTGGCACTGCCATTTAATTTTTGCATTTAAATTTGCTACTCACAAAATTTTAGCACTCGTGAAATTTGGTAGTTTGTCAAATTTGTTTCTTTTCCAATTTTAGAAGATCATTAAATTGCAGTCCAAACACCAAAATTGGAATTAAAATAATTTGATAAACTGCAAAACAGAAAAATCTAGAATGTTATTTTTAGAGAGAATGTGATTTTTACAATAAGATAAAAAAATATATATATCATTGGTAACAACAAGAGAACACAAAGACTAAATAAATTGAAACATCAATATGGACAACAATTAACCCAAAACAAAAATTAAAATAGGTTGTTAAACTACAAATTAGTACAACATGCATGAACATATTGAAGTATTAGTCCAACTGAGTTAAACTAAAAATATGTCTTGAAATTAAAATAAAAATGAACAGTTTGTTCAAGATAAAGAAAAGAAAAAGATTAAATTAATTGTTTGATCGAAGAACACATATAATCAACAATGAACACAACAATTAAGAAAGGCAAAACTAGAATTAAAACAAATTGAATAAGTCAAAGATTTTTCTCAGAACAACATGCAAAGAATGGAAAATTAATTGTTGACTGAGAAAATGTGAATATATTTTGTATTTGATTGAACAACAAGAGAACAAAGAGATTAAGGAAACAAAAAAAAAAGTTATTTGAAAATAGATTTGAAGTTACACTAAGTGTTAATACTAGTTTAAAAACTCTAACTTTTTTATAAGAAACAGATTTGTTCGAAAGTGTAACTTGCGAGGTACTCCCACAAGTCATGGGTACTTGACTTGTGAGAATTTGACCCAATTTATGGGACAAGTACCTAATCCAGTGGGTTTTGGACCCAAAATCATGGCCTTGAGACCCAAAGAAACTATTTGTTTATTATAATTATTGCGGAGGAGGCACTTATACAGGTCTAAGGGCTCCTGAGGAAACTAATTATAAAGTTGTAACCTAGAGACCTATAGCGAGGTCATTCAACACCAAATATAAATGTGTCTTGTGATCAATGTAATCCTAAGGAAGGAGGTGAAAAATATCAAGGATGAGAACTGATCTAGAAGAGCACAAAATTAAGTTCACGTTGTGCATGTGAATAGGTTGAAATATGTCCAGTAGCAAGGTCAAAGTTATGTCTTTGTTCCAATCCCTAGTCTAGGTTGAAGTAAGAAGTAGCCATCGAAATTTTGTGTGAAGACTTGTTCTATTCTATGTAAGGGAAGAGGGTCGAAGCCATGGAAATAGACTTAATGAACCTTAGATATGCCTATTATGGAAGGTCAAAGGCCTCAAACGTTACACAAGAGTTATTTGGTAAGCCCTAGAAGAGGTTTAAACTGACCTCGGACCTAGATTATTGGCAATGAAGTACCTCATGCAGAGAGATAAGTCCATGAGATAGGGTGCGGGATGATATGTTGGAGTAGTTGGATTGCTGAGTTTATTTTTTGAAGTTTATTTGGTGAAGGACAACCAAACAACTGATAATGGAGGCTATTTATTAGTGAACTTGGAGGACCAAATTTGTTGCGAGTAGTTGTTGGTTTTGAAGGTTGGAATGCAAGTGGTTTGAAGGAATTTAACTTTGTGAGTAGTTGTTGGTACCGAGACTTGAAAGGAGACAAATATCTATGTAAAGGAGGAAAAGAACAATTAGGTAATAAGTGAAAAACAAGGACTGAAAGGGATAGTTGTGAAGGGGCTACATCAACAAGTTGTTTGTTTTGTCATTATATTATTTGGTAGGTTGAAGGTCAAAGGGATATGACATCAAGCCATAGTGTATATTAGTATTGTATCAAGGTGTGAAAGTTCCATGATCCATGGTAAGGGAGCCTTATGAAATTCTTGTTGATGGACTAAGAAGAAGTGTTTTATGCCATACATAAATCTATGTATTTATTGATTCATCATCGTTATAGTTCTACTATGAAAAGTTGTTTTGGTTGAACAATCTTAGTGTGTTTTCATTCTTTGTTAGCCATAGACCATACCTAGGGTGTAAGGAAATTTTCAACAAGCTTAGTATGAGTAGATGTGTAAGAGAACAAAGAAGACTGTAGAGAATGCATTGGTGATTGTGGTGATTTTTGTAAGCAAAGAGAGAATTAGTATGAGTAAGAGCCTATTCATATGAGTTTGAAAATGAATGAAACAGGGATATATAAGGTTAAACAATTTAGTGCCTACATACCATGGAATAAATATGGTTCCTAAGAAACAATAAAGGGATTTTATTCTTCTCCTTAGTTTATGTCATAAAAAAAAATCATGGGTTGGTGATCCTTTTGGCCAGTGTTGATATTTTAGGAAGTGGTTACTTCCTTCTAGTTGCTGCCAGAAAACATATTGTAACAACACATTGAAGCTTTCCTCTTCAAAAGGAATTAAGAATAATATTGGTGGCACATCAGGTGTCTTATATGTTGCATATGTGTATGCTAATATGTATTTCATATGTTCATTTATAATACTCCCTACATGAATTGGTGTTAAATAGATTGGGAAGTATAAATTGGAAATAATTTTTTAATTTGATTGTAATATTGATTCCCACCCACGCCCCCCCCCGCCTCCTTCCCCCACCCCATATTAGTATTATCCTTGTTTATAACAATTGGTATTAAAGAAAGGTTCCTTCAAGATTATCATAATAGATGGAAGGAATATTGAGGATTATGGACAACCAAGATTGGATTACCTTAGATAGAGTTCCATTTTTGAATGGATAAAATTATACAACTTGGAAGATAATAATTGAAATCTACATAAAACCTCTTGACTTGGATGTATGGTTATATTTAGAGTATGGAATAAAAGACAATGTATTTAATGCATAATATAAGCAGGAAATTTTGAAAGGATTGTCTAAGTCAAATTCTTAAAAGGTGATCTATTATGAGACTGTAAAAGAGATATGGTATGAGTTGTTATGTATCTATGATAAAAGTATTTGACTTTCATTTGATATCAAGAGGTCCTCTTTGAAGGATGAAGAACACAAATATTCAAGGAAGCTTGAAGATCATGAACCAAAGAAGGAAGAGAATTCCCCTACAATAAATGGCCAAGATGCTAATAATCACTGAAAGGGTACTAAGGAGATACAATCTACAAGTAAGTTATTGTTCATTTGTTAGTGTAGAAGAATAGACTATCTATCTTCTATACGTTCAAATTAAATTTCTAATGAAAGAGATAGTTCGACATCTAGTAGTAGTGAAGAAGGAACTACATTTATAGCAATATAAGATCCAAGTACTACTCAAGAAGATAATGGGTGCACCTCCAACAGTGAAGAAGAAATAATATCTTACATGTCTACAAAAGAATTTTTAGAAAGGGAAGAATATATTGAAATATATAATAGTGGAAAAGACTTTGGATATGAATCTAGTAATTCATGTAATTAATTAATAGATCTTGACAAAAAATCTATTTCAAAGAAAAATTATATCTGATTTTGAAGAGATCAATATGTGTATAATCACGAATCAAAAACTAGAAACTAAGATAGTTGCATTAAGACAAGCTAATGATCAGCTTTCTTGAGATTAGAAGATTGAAAAATGTACCAAAATATTGGATCATATTCCGAGTAGCCAAATATATCCCCTCATCAAGACTCGACTTGGATATAAAAAAGAAGCATGCTCTAATTAGGAAAAAATAAAAGGGTATAAAACCATGGTGAAGAAGAGTCCACTTGCAATATAGCTAAAGGTAGGTTTCTCTTTAAGTGTTCCAATTATGTTGAAATGGGTCATTATTCTTTTGAGTGTCCAAAAAGGAAGAAGAGTGAACATGAATCCAAGGATAAGAATAGAAAATTTCAGAAGAACAATCATAGGTCCTTTCTCCCTCAAGGACAAAATATCCAAAGGAAAAATGTATCCAGGAAGCATGTAATATTCAAATAAATAGACATGTTAACAATAATAGAGGATACGGTAAGGATAATTTTCGGAATTACAATTCCATTTCTTCTCTCTTAAATCGTGTTGAATGCTACAAGTGTGGAAATAATGAGCATAAATCAACTGAGTGTAGATATAAAAAGAACACAAATCCCTCTCAAAAAATGCAAATAGAGACTTAGATCATATAATGGACTAGAAAGGATATATTTATCAAATGAACAAAGGGAGAAAGAAATAAAAAAATATTTGACTTTCAAAGGAAAATTAACAAATCTAATAAGGATATTCGATTTTCATTGCGAGAAACACCCTCCAAAATTTTTCTTACACTTGAATTTTGGAGCCCACTTATGATCTCATAATCTGTCACCTCATGTTGTCTACTATCGCTTCATGGTCAACCATCTTCTTACACATGGTTAGCCTTTCGATACATTCTCAAGTGCATCCTCTTCTTGAAAGTTCAGTGGTCGATGATTACCATTAAAGATAGCCATTGCATAATCCTTGATAGTAGCACTTGTGTATTCTCTAGAAGTAGTGCCTACGCAATTGCTAGATATAGTGACCATGCAATTGCAAGTGATAGCAACTATGGAATTCCCGATAATAGTCGTTGCACAATCCTTTCTAACAGTAACTTTGGAATTCATAAAGACAGTGTCTGTGCAATTCCTGTTGGCGATTAGTGTGAAACCTTAGTTGATAGTGAACATGCAATTCTATGAGTCAGTCATTCTCTCACCCTTAGTTGCAATTGTACTGTCATTCTAGTGAGTTTCCTCAACTATCACTTTTGCACAATTTTTCTTTCATAAGTGTCTCTTTCACTTTCATTGCTATCATTTTTTCTTTATTTCACTTTCATAAGTGTCACTTTTGCATTCTCTTCACTTTAGCATGTGTCTCTTTCAATTTATTAGGATTTTGCAAGTGTCACTTTTAACTGATTGCACTCCTACATGTGTCACACTTTAGCACACCACTAGAGGTAGTACTAGTGGACTCTTCAGTATTAGATCATCTTATATGTCATATGAATATGTGCTAAACACATTCCCACAACTTAGTGCACTTTTTGGTTGCAATCTACACTTTTGTCATAACTTGTATTCTAAGTGTCAAAAAGCTAAGTTTCAATTGTCGTCCCTAGAAATAAGTCTCACTTTGTTTATGTTATAATATATACATGTTGATTTTAGCTATTGAGTATTATTTTAGATTATTTTGATTTTATCTAAGTGCAAGATCATCGTTTCAATATTTGTTTACTTGTTTTGTGCTCTCTTGTCTTGTTAGTCCCACACTTAGCCATTTTTCGAGCTTTCACTGTTTATGAAACTTACCAAATTTCCTCCCTCCTCTGAATATGCACTATGTAGTATTAAGCCATAGTGAAGCACACTTGCCTCATGGAACTACACTCTTTTTAGTCGCTACCTCCAAGGACTATGGATTGCGTAATCAAAGTGCTTAGTATTTTCCTTCTGTCCTTTGAAATTGCACAATTCTCTCTCCTGACCAGTCTTCCACTTTGCAGTGTGTAGTCTTAGTCAATAGTCATTCCTCACTACCTCCCTATCTTATGAAATTTCACAATCTTTTGGCTCAACCTTCCCCGAACTATGCATTTTGCAATCATAGTGAGCAAGACTGCCTCATTTTGTCATTGTCTCCCTCAACTATGTAGTTTTATCTCTCAATCACTCAGCCACTCCGCATTGTGCATTCATAGTGCCTAGACCTTCATCATTGTCTCTTGGAACTATGCACTACACAATCCCTGATCCTCCTACTCATTCTTGCACTTTGTCTCAAGTTTAATCAATGAATTCCATGAAGAAGTTAGACTAGGATATTTTCGAACCGATTTCATCTTGTCATGAGTGAATTTCATTTGCAGGTACTATATATTGACATCATAGGATGATGATCAAATAGAATGCTAAGGATATTATGCAAGAAAATGTTTGTGATTTTGAAAAGACAAAGATACTATCAAGCAAGAATATGAAGGGACACTAGATCATAATAGAAGATTGAAGATTAAAATCACAAGGAAGACTTCATATCATCCAAGCTCTGAGAGGCTGAAGATGAAACACATGCAAAATTTATCATGAAGATATAAGGAAGGCATTAGAGGAAATTTCAACCTAAAAGTTCCCATAGAATTTTCATGAAATTTTCATGTAATTTCCATTTGATAATATGTAAAGCAATCAAAATCCTTTAAATTTAAAGAGAGGTACGTGTAAATATTTTGGAGGGAAAAGAAGAAAATCTACTTTTTCTAATTGTATTTATGGCTTATGTCCTTATAGGTTTATGTCAGGCTAGGCAGTAACTCCATTAGGAAAAAATGATTCATGTATCTTATTCCATCAGGTAGGTCTTCGTTATATACATGAGGGAGAGACTATTCAGTTCATCTCCCGATGATTGTTCGTATTTCCTATTTATCTATTTACATAAATTCACCCAATCAAAAGGATTAGGTGTCAACATTCCCCCCCACCCTTAATCTGAAGGGATGTTGGTGAGTCCAAGCATCATTTTGAATCGTTCAAGCTTTTCTCTTCCAAGCGCTTTGGTGAAGATGTCTGCAATTTGCTCATTTGTGGAACAATGATGGAGATGGATTGGTTTGGCTTCAAAATGATGTCGAATCAGATGATATTTAGTATTTATATGGTTTGTTTGATCATGGAACTTTGGGTTCTTGGCCAAATTTATTGCAGAGGTATTGTCAATCATGAGTGGAATTGATTGTACTTGTTTTACCTGAAAATATTCAAGGAGTTTCCCGAGCCACACAATTTCTTTTGTTGCTTCAGCTGTTGCCACGTATTCTGCTTCTGTTGTGGAAACTACTAGAACTGATTTTTTGCGTGATCTCTAGGAGACAGCTCCTGACCCAAGACTCATAGCATATCCTGAAGTTGATACCCCAGTTTCTTTGTCTCCATCGAAGTCTGAATCAGACTATCCAATCAAGCTAAAGTCATCCACCTGTGTATACTTGATTCCAATGTCTTGAGTTCCCTTCAAGTACCTTAGAACTCTTTTTGCAGTAGACCAATTTCCCTCATAAGGCTTTTGCATAAACCTAGAGAGGATTCCAATAGCAAACGAAATGTCTGGTTTGGTAGTAGTTAGGTAGCTAAGACTTCCTACAAGCTGTCTATACTTTGTTGTATCCTCAAATTCTTTTCCTTCAATAGATGTGAGCTTTAAGTTTTGTTCCATTGGAGTAGTAAGAGGATTGCACTCTGTCATGCCAAACTTGTTCAATAGATCTCCAATGTATTTATGTTGAGAAAGAAATATGGACTTTTGATGTTAGGTTAATTCAATGCCAAGATGGTAATGAACATAGCCCAAATCAGTCATTTCAAAACTTTTCCGCAATTCCTTCTTTATGGATGCAATGTAGCTTTCATTGTTCCCTATCATCAAAAGATCATCTACATATACCACAAGATATACAACTATTTTGCCAACTTTCTTGACAAATAAAGTTGCATCATCAAGATCAAAATGTTTGAAATTGAGTTTTAGAAGATGCTCAGTTAGTTCTTCATACCAGGCCTACGGTGCTTGTTTGAGGCCACACAAGGACTTCACAGGTTTGCATACTTTATGTGCATGTCCTTTCATAGAAAATCCTTCAAGATGGGACATAAAAACATTCTCTTTTAGATCTCGATTCAAGAAAGCAGTTTTTACATCCATTTGATGGACTTTCCAACTGTTTTGAACTGCTAGTGCAAACAGTGTCCGGATGGTAGCCTATTTTGCTGTGGGGGCAAAAGTATCCTCATAATCGACCCCTTCCTTCTGTGCAAAACCTTTTGCCACAAGCTTGGCTTTGTGCTTGTCAAGTGAGCCATCAGCTTTATACTTGTTCTTATAGACCCACTTGCAGCATTTGCTTTGGTTCCTAATGGAGGATCAACCAGCTTCCAAGTGTCGTTCTTTATGAGGGCATCATACTCCTTTTGCATCGCTTCTTTCCATTCATCGTGAGAAGCATCTTCTTTGAAGGAAGTTGGTTCAAAATATGTACACAAGTTCAATTCACAATCATAAGAAACATCCATATCAACAAGTGAATTAGAGTCATCTACATAACCTCCATTCTGCCGGTTTGAATTTCTGGTTCCTGCCTTTCCAACTTCATCAGGATGAACACTTTCAAGTGTCTTTGTCAGCTGTTTTGGGGGACCTTTCTCAAATGGTCTAGGCTACTCCATTGATTGAGTTGGGACTGAATCAAGATTGAGTCTCCCAATTATATCAATTACATCACCTAAAGCATCATCCTTTGTTGGAGTTTCATGCGGGGGAGAGTGTTCTTCAAAAGAAGACTCAACATGTTGATCTAGTATAGGAATCCCCCCTTCAAGATGTGGAATATGATTATCAAATTCTTGAAATGATTTTTCTTTTGCGAATCTATCCAAGAGATCAAGTTTCTGCTCAACAACATTGTCAATTTTGGATGATTCAACAAAAATTACATCTCTAGATACAACAAATTTCTTATTCACTTCATCATAGAGGCGGTATGCTTTGGAGGTGTTTGAATACTCCAGGAAGATACACTTATGACTTCTAGCACCAAGTTTGTTTCTATGTACCTTTGGTATCAAGGCATAACAGGTGGAACCAAAGACCCTGAGATGCTTTACCGAAGGAACATGTCCATACCACATTTCATATGGAGTCTTGTTTTTTATAGCATTAGATGGACATCTATTCTTTATATATGCAGCATGTTAGACTCCGTCTCCTGTCAGAGATTGATTCTTCTTCAAAACCCTGTTTTGAAGAAGAAATCATTAAATGTGTTGTTTTAGATTATGTAATTTATTCTCCAGCTCTTCAAAAGGCAGCAACGACTTCAAGCTCCTATCTCTACACAAGCACAATTCAAAACATCAATCAGAGGCAAAAAGCTATTTAGAGAAAGTCTCACTGGAAATCCCGAACAAACTTCATTGTCACAGCCATTGAATTAAATGATTGTGTTAGCGCTGGGAATGCCCTGCTGTTCATTTATCAGAGGAATGTGATCCGAGATTTTAAGGCTGCTATGGTTGGGCCTCCAGACATTGTAGTTGCGACACCAGCTTGTATTGGGACATGTATTTCTACAAATATTCTTCAATCTTCATCGCTTGAGAAGTCACTTGCTAAATTGGTTTTAGATGAGATCTTCGTTAAATCTCTGGCTCATTATATTCCACATCGTTGTCAGTGCATCCTAATGTCTGCAAATTTGGCACATTTTTACTATTCTGACATGGTGGCAACAACCACGGCTCTATGTTGGACGGGCAATGCACTTGTCTTCTCTGGCAATCAAAAGTCTAGGAAAAAGGACAAAAAGAAGGTTGAGAAAGACAGGAAGAAAAGTTCTCAGTGCTTGAGCAAGAATCAACAAAGAAAATTGTGTCGACTGCAAGAAGAGAAGGATAAAAGGGCCAGGCGATCTAATTCTCTTGAAATAGTGGACAAGCACAAGCTTGGAGATGATGCCTCTACTGATGGAAAATTGAATGCGGATAATACATCGAAAGCAGGACTCAATATAGAACAGAGTAACATGAGTATCGACCATGATACAGGATCTTCCATACGTCTTTCTATGGATAGGTGTTCAACTGGAGATGAACAAGATCATTCCCTAACCTCTACTGAACAGGTTTTGGCTGTCACCAAAGTAATTGTCCCACAGAGTAATAATGACAAGGTTTTTGCATCCTCACATCTTTTGGGGCCTTGATAATGAAAGAGGTTCTGGTTCGACTAGTGTAATATCTCAAAAGGAGAATGAAAAGCTGAATGTTGGAGAAAACGAGTCAATTGATGCGATTAGAAGAAGAAAGTATCATGTTTCTGAAGGGGACAGTCAAAAGCTAGATACACAAACCAGTGGTGCTTCTAAGGGTTTTCAATGCGCTCCTTTGGCCACTAATTTTGTAGTTCATGTTTCGAGACCACCAGATGTTGAAGAAAGCGGAAAAAATCTTCCAATAACTATGATGGAGCAGGAGATTATGGAGGCTATCAGTCATCATTCATTAGTGATTATATGTGGTTGAGAATGGTGATGTGTACTTCTCGGTTGACAAATATCCAGAGTATGGTTGTTTGTCTGGACGCAAATTGGATGACAATCGTGCAGGGGAGTGAATTGCAGTGGATTCACAGAAGAAAAATCCTGCGGACTTTGCCCTATGGAAAGTGAGTGGATGCGAGGAGCTTAAAGACCGAGAGTGCAAAGCCCAGTGAGCCTTTTTGGGATAACCCCTGGGGTCCTGGTCGACCGGGCTGGCATATTGAGTGCAGTGCAATGAGTGCTGCACATTTGGGTTACTGTTTTGATATTCATGGTGGAGGGGTGGATCTTATATTTCCACATCATGAATGAGATAGCTCAGAGCTGTGCTTCTTGTAATGACAGTGATATACATTACTGGATTCATAATGGCTTTGTAATAGTTGACGTTGGGAAAATATCTAAATCTTTGGGCAACTTCTTCACAATCCGTGAGGTCCTTGAATCCTATCATCCGTTGGCTTTGCGACTATTTTTAAGTGGCACACACTACCGTTCTCAACTTAACTACTCAAAATCTCAGTTAGAGAATGCATCAGAACACCATTTTTTATATCTACCAGTCTTGCAGACTTTGAAGGACTCTGAAGGATGCTTGTCTGGGCATGTTAGGCAAAGCATTGCTCAACCTATCCCAAAAAGATATCCAAGACTGCATTAACAGGATACAAAATGCTTTTGCATCATCAATGTCAAATGATTTGCATATAGCCATGGCTTTGGATGCACTATCAGAACCATTGAAGATTATGAATGATATAATGTTTACTCGCCAGGGTCATAAAAAAGAGTTAAGAATGGAATCTTCGGATGCCTTAGAGGTGAAAATCAAGGATATATTGAGTGATCTCGGGCTATTGTCTCCAAGCTATTCAGAGGTATTGTTGCAATTGAAAAGCATGGAATTAAAAAGGGTCGGCCTTACTGAAGATGAAGTGATGCGAACCATAAAATAAATGGCAAATTTAATGTGGCAAACCGAATTTAAGTCAAGATTATCTATCATAGCCAAAGAATGCGATTTGGTTCCTAATCCTGTGGAGATCTGCGCTCCGGCAGTTACTCCATGTGTCAGCCATCAGAGGAATTCAAGGGAAACGATGCTCTGTTTTAGAAAAAATAGTGATTCTCTTTATTCTGGCAATTATAGCTGAAAAGCTCATTATTTTTATTGACCTGTAGGGAAAATTTTTTGGAGAAGATATTACGCTACTCTTGTTTTAGTTCTCATTCAAATGCAGCGTAAAGTCAAAAGCCAAATTGAAATACAGATAACTATCCCAGCATAGAAACCAAATTGGTTGGTCTATTTTGGGTTTTCAGTTGCAGTTCAGAAAATTCAGCTACAGGTTCTGCCAATTCATTTGTTATCAATGAACAAATTGTAACGTTGTTCCTTTAGAGCAGACTTTTTTCCTATTTTTAATATTTTAAATGAAACTGCCCCATATCTTTCATCGATTTGTTTCTTTGAGTTATATTTAATATATTGTAAAAAGAGTGTAAGGGGAGAGGGGAGTAGAAAATTCTGAGTGCTGGAGGAGAACTCAGCTCCATTGTACAGTCTTTGACAGAGGGATTTTTAATGAAAATTTCACAGCTCTGACTTCTGAGATTCCTGTGGTATGATAATTTAGCATATGTTTTTCTCTTGTTTCATATGTAATCTGTTATGTTTCATTTCACTACATGATCATTTCTAACTGAACAAATGAAGTGTTTAGGTAAGAATTCATGCCCGCCATGCTCTGCCTATAAGTTTGTTCATGTTCAATGTTTTCTTCTGTTTGACAAGGATTCAAAGTTATTGTTTGCCCTTGTTAGCTCCTCACCAGTCTTGCCATCTCATTTAGTCTCAATTTGATGCTAAATTTCTTGCCTTCCTTGCCTCAGTTGATAACCTGTGTTGTTCATTATATTTCCCTGTTTCAAGCTGTGATTTTTCCCATGCAGTCCAGAAAAACCCCGTTATTTAATTAAAAACCCCAAATCAAATCTTTCTAATCAGTTTACTAGCCTAATATCAGTGTTACCTTGTTGGTCATCTCCCTTATTGAAGATTTTACGAGATAGACCGGAGAGAGCCTTCTCCTGCCCCGTAGGGCTAGCTACGAGGCTAAATGGTTTGATGTTGCCTTGAGGTTTGCCTTTCTCAGCCTGAGGTGAAATTTCAAGCGCTAACATACTGGCGACCATACTGGGGAGAACATTCGACTTGTTGATTTTCTCTTCCCAATACATGCAATCAAGGTGCAGATCTGATGCTGATGGTGGACAGCAGTCAGATCTATTTGCAGGCTGAACCATTCACCTGGCGACTCCAATTCGATCCAGACATTCCAGTGCTTGCTGATCCATTCATGCAATGGAAGGGTATGTGGCAGACCCTGCCGTGTGTGAAGTTGTAGAAGAAATAAGAAATTTGTTAGCAAATACTGAATTTGATGAAGATGTTTTCAGTGCCTCGCTTCAATGCTTGAAATTTTTAAAGGTCTTCAAAATTGAATTTTGCGAGTTAATTGTTGAAAGAATTGAAGACGAGATTCAATGGTTAGATGAGCAGATCCAGTCGTATGATTTCCAAGACCCTAAAAAGTTTTTGGAAATGCTTCATCCATCGCAACAAGAAGTCATAGACTTGCCTATAAAGGTTTACATTAACAATGTGCAGCTGGAAGTATGCATTGCAGAGTTGGGGCAGCCAACAGAGACTGGCTTCCGTGATCCTATTGCGGCATATATGGACATGCTTTTCAGTTTTATGGACAAATCAGGCTATCTTTTCTGTGACCAGGGTCAGTACGTGCATGAAGGGCTGCCAGTAACTGCATCTGTGACTTCGTGGCAGCATTTTCAAGCGGCATCATTTTCAGGTTTACTTGAATGGCTAATTTGGCATTTTAGTATTACTTGATCTATTGTTTGTACAACAAAGTAGGGTAGCTTTGTAAATAAATAAGTATCCATAAGGGCAACATCTTGTTTTAGTTTGCTTGAAGATTTTTAAGTCGTTTTCAGTCATTTTAGTTTTGAGATCAGATCAGTTTGAGTTCAGTTTCAGTTGTGTTGATAATGACTCCATTACCCAATGGGTGGAGGCATTGTCTGCTCTCCCAAAGTTCTACGATTCTTGGCACCTCCACGGAGCGGCAGCTGCCATCCCAAGTGGAGCCAATGTTAGACTCCGTCTCATGTCAGAGATTGATTCTTCTTCAAAACCCTGTTTTGAAGAAGAAATCATTAAATGTGTTGTTTTAGATTATGTAATTTATTCCCCAGCTCTTCAAAAGGCAGCAACGACTTCAAGCTCCTATCTCTGCACAAGCACAATTCAAAACATCAATCAGAGGCAAAAAGCTATTTGGAGAAAGTCTCACTGGAAATCCCGAACAAACTTCATTGTCACGGCTATTGAATTAAATGATTGTGTTAGCGCTGGGAATGCCCTACTGTTCATTTATCAGAGGAATGTGATCCGAGATTTTAAGGCTGCTATGGTTGGGCCTCCATACATTGTAGTTGCGACACCAGCTTGTATTGGGACATGTATTTCTACAAATATTCTTCAATCTTCATCTCTTGAGAAGTCACTTGCTACATTGGTTTTAGATGAGATCTTCGTTAAATCTTTGGTTCATTATATTCCACATCGTTGTCAGTGCATCCTAATGTCTGCAACTTTGGCACATTTTTACTATTCTGACATGGTGGCAACAGCCATGGCTCTATGTTGGATGGGCAATGCATTTGTCTTGTCTGGCAATCACAAGTCTAGGAAAAAGGACAAAAATAAGGTTGAGAAAGACGGGAAGAAAAGTTCTCAGTGATTGAGCAAGAATCAATAAAGAAAATTATGTCAACTGCAAGAAGAGAAGGATAAAAGGGCCAGGAAATCTAATTCTCTTGAAATACTGGAGAAGCACAAGCTTGGAGATGATGCCTGTACTGATGGAAAATTGAATGCGGATAATACATCGAAAGCAGGACTCAATATAGAACAGAGTAACATGAGTATCGACCATGATACAGGATCTTCCATACGTCTTTCTATGGATAGGTGTTCAACTGGAGATGAGCAAGACCATTCCCTAACCTCTACTGAACAAGTTTTGGCTGTCACCAAAGTAATTGTCCCACAGAGTAATAATGACAAGGTTTTTGCATCCTCACATCTTTTGGGGCCTTAATAATGAAAGAGGTTCTGGTTCGACTTGTGTAATATCTCAAAAGGAGAATGACAAGCTTAATGTTGGACAAAACGAGTCAATTGATGCGATTAGAAGAAGAAAGTATCACGTTTCTAAAGGGGACAGTCAAAAGCTAGATACACAAACCAGTGGTGCTTCTAAGGGTTTTCAATGCGCTCCTTTGGCCACTAATTTTGTAGTTCATGTTTCGAGACCACCAGATGTTGAAGAAAGAAGAAAAAATCTTCCAATAATTATGATGGAGCAGGAGATTATGGAAGTTGTCAGTCATCATTCAGTAGTGATTATATGTGGTTGAGAATGGTGATGTGTACTTCTTAGTTGACAAATATCTAGAGTATGGTTGTTTGTCTGGACGCAAATTGGATGACAATCGTGCAGGGGAGCGAATTGCAGTGGATTCACGGAAGAAAAATCCTATGGACTTTGCTCTATGGAAAGTGAGTGGATGCGAGGAGGTTAAAGACCGAGAGTGCAAAGCCTAGTGAGCCTTTTTGGGATAGCCCCTGGGGTCCTGGTCAATCGGGCTGGCATATTGAGTGAAGTGCAATGAGTGCTGCACATTTGGGTTACTGTTTTGATATTCATGGTGGAGGGGTGGATCTTATATTTCCACATCATGAATGAGATAGCTCAGAGCTGTGCTACTTGTAATGACAACGATATACATTACTGGATTCATAATGGCTTTGTAGCAGTTGACGCTGAGAAAATATCTAAATCTTTGGGCAACTTCTTCACAATCCGTGAGGTCCTAGAATCCTATCATCCGTTGGCTTTGCGACTATTTTTAAGTGGCACACACTACCGTTCTCAACTTAACTACTCAAAATCTCAGTTAGAGAATGCATCGGAACGCCTTTTTTTATATCTACCAGTCTTGCAGACTTTGAAGGACTCTAAAGGATGCTTGTCTGGGCATGTCAAGCAAAGCATTACTCAACCTATCCCAAAAAGATATCCAAGACTACATTAACAGGATACAAAATGCTTTTGCATCGTCAATGTCAAATGATTTGCATATAGCCATGGCTTTGGATGCACTATGAGAACCATTGAAGATTATGAATGATATAATGTTTACTCGCCAGGGTCGTAAAAAAGAGTTAAGAATGGAATCTTCGGATGCCTTAGAGGTGAAAATCAGGGATATATTGAGTGATCTCCGGCTATTGTCTCCAAGCTATTCAGAGGTATTGTTGCAATTGAAAAGCACGGCATTAAAAAGGGTCGGCCTTACTGAAGATGAAGTGTTGCGAACCATAAAAGAAATGGCAAATGTAACGTGGCAAACCGAATTTAAGTCAAGATTATCTATCATAGCCAAAGAATGCGATTTGGTTCCTGATCCTGTGGAGATCTGCGCTCCGGCAATTACTCCATGTGTCGGCCATCAGAGGAATTCAAGGGAAACGATGCTCTGTTTTAGAAAAAATGGTGATTCTCTTTATTCTAGCAATTATAGTTGAACAGCTCATTATTTTTATTGACCTGTAGGGAAAAGTTTTTGGAGAAGATATTACGCTACTTTTGTTTTAGTTCTCATTCAAATGCAGCGTAAAGTCAAAAGCCAAATTGAAATACAGATAACTATCCCAGCATAGAAACCAAATTGGTTGGTCTATTTTGGGTTTTCAGTTGCAGTTCAGAAAATTCAGCTACAGGTTCTGCCAATTCATTTGTTATCAATGAACAAATTGTAACGTTGTTCCTTTAGAGCAAACTTTTTTCCTATTTTTAAGATTTTAAGTGAAACTGCCCCATATCTTTCATCGATTTGTTTCTCTGAGTTATATTTAATATATTGTAAAAAGAGTGTAAGGGGAGAGGGGAGTAGAAAATTCTGAGTGCTGGAGGAGAACTCAGCTCCATTGTACAGTCTTTGACAGAGGGATTTTTAATGAAAATTTCACAGCTCTGACTTCTGAGATTCCTGTGGTATGATAATTTAGCATATGTTTTTCTCTTGTTTCATATGTAATCTGTTATGTTTCATTTCACTACATGATCATTTCTAACTGAACAAATGAAGTGTTTAGGTAAGAATTCATGCCCGCCATGCTCTGCCTATAAGTTTGTTCATGTTCAATGTTTTCTTCTGTTTGACAAGGATTCAAAGTTATTGTTTGCCCTTGTTAGCTCCTCACCAGTCTTGCCATCTCATTTAGTCTCAATTTGATGCTAAATTTCTTGCCTTCCTTGCCTCAGTTGATAACCTGTGTTGTTCATTATATTTCCCTGTTTCAAGCTGTGATTTTTCCCATGCAGTCCAGAAAAACCCCGTTATTTAATTAAAAACCCCAAATCAAATCTTTCTAATCAGTTTACTAGCCTAATATCAGTGTTACCTTGTTGGTCATCTCCCTTATTGAAGATTTTACGAGATAGACCGGAGAGAGCCTTCTCCTGCCCCGTAGGGCTAGCTACGAGGCTAAAAGGTTTGATGTTGCCTTGAGGTTTGCCTTTTTCAGCCTGAGGTGAAATTTCAAGCACTAACAGTACCTACAGCCAACTGCACCTTCCAAGACTTGGCTTGCACTTCTTTTCTCAAACCATAGTTATCCACCAGGTAAGGACTGATATAACTATAGTTAGATCCAGGGTCAATCAAAATGGAAATTAATTGATCAAAAAGCTTACCTTCCATCTCAATAATAGATGCCTAGTGATTAGCCAACTTGTTATCAAATGAGGCATATATATGAGGAATGATTTGACTAACATCCCCAATTGTCTTCGCCTCCTCAACATTGTAAATCTGAGTTCTACCACCCTAATACAATGGGAAATCCTTCTTATGATGATATTTTCCAAATATCTAACACTGCAAGATCTCTAGGTTGAGGTCCATGTCCTTTCTCTATTGCATTAAACTTCTTGCAAGGAGCCACATTTTATTTCTCACCTACATCCTGGGGTATTCCCTGTTTTGGTGGACACTTTCCTTTAGTCCTTTCATTCCCTTTCCAATCTCTCTTTGGCTCAGACCTATGCTTCGATTGCTCATAATAGTGCTTCAACTTCCCATTGACTTCTTACAGCGACGGAGGCTCATCATACTCAATATGATCCTTGAATGTTAGTGGTAGTCCACTGATGAATCTTTTAACCTTTGTATCCTCATCCTTAAGATATGTCACCTACCTCAAAAACTCCAAGAACTTAGTCGTGTACTCCTTATCTTTCATAGATCCCATCTTCAGCTCATAGAACTCCTTGGCCTTACCCTCATAGTATCTCTCTAACAAGTACTTCTTCCTGAAGAGTGCCTTGAATTCATGCCAACTAAACTCCTCTATCTTGATGTCTCTAACACGCTTCCCATATTCCCACCAAATGTTTGCTTTCACATTGAGTTTGAAAATAACTATCCTAGCCTTCATGTTCTCTATTAGTCATGTAGCTCAAAGAAAATTTTCATCCCAAGCAACCATGCTTATGTATCTTTCAGTTTATTCAACTCTCCATAAAATGTAGGAGGCTTGGCTTTCTTGAACTCATCCGACAAGTATTCCCTATCACTCCTCCTATAAGGATGATAATGATGATGACCATGATACTTGTTTAAACCATAACTAGAATTGAACCCATAGCCACTGCCCCTCCTATCGAGTGTATCCAAGAACCTACCATCTCTGACTATGTCATCCTTGTCTGACATATGCCCACTATGAGACCTGCTACCATATGCCCCATTAGTCATGTCCTCCTATCCATAATTGTTATGTGGTTGTCCCTGTCTCTGCAAATATGAAAAACTTTGAAGGATCACTGCATTGACTTTTGCTTGCTTTTCCTGTATTCTGGAAAGTCTTTCCTATGAATGATCCTTTCATTATTCACCTTACAACTCTTGATTTTTGCCTTTAAACTCCTCAAAGTGTATTCTATGTTAGGAGAGTACTCATATCTTGGTTGCTCATCTGATCTAGAAAGAGAGTCTCGTGAATTGTAATCCACCATTATGATAGTCATCTCTAATCTTCTTTTTCCTGCAAACATACCATGCTAGATAACAAAATATAAACATAATCAACATACCTTAGTGAAATTTAGGGGAGGCTATCTCATCTACAAAATCAGTCTAGATTAGCATGATACATGTATATACATAATCATATCAATATATGGATATCATGAATCATAACACTAACTACATACAATGACCTCATGCACAACAACCATAACCATGAAAATTCATGCATCTAGTCCATCGAGTCCAAGTATTTGAGCCCTGATACCAATCTGTCGTATCAGATATCACCCAAAGAGAAAAGAACTTGTTTTGATACCAATTTGTAATTCCACCACCCCACATTTACCCTCTTTTACAAGCCCTTTAGGTAAATGTGAAATAAAGAGTTACTGTGACATAACTTGACCTCCTAGATCCAATTAAGGAAGTGGGGCCTACAACTGAGACTTTCAGACCACCAACTGACATCCTATAGGGACTACAGATCACCCAAGATCTGAAGAAACATCCTAGGTGGTCAATCCCTGAGCTGGAACTTTGTTTCAGTGACCTAGACTCCCAACCACACCCTTGATACAACCTACATGTGGTTGAAGCACTCCAACCACATTCACAAGCCTTGCTCCATGTAGTTGTGGTCCAAATTTCTCAGTTCAGTGCATACAGTCCCAAGATCTGAACCACAATTCTAGGTCAACATCTAGACCATTGCCTAGAACTTCCTGAGACTTTCCAGAATGATAAATGACATAAAGGCAATGCTAAATATACAAAACTCCAACAAGAAATTGACATAACCAGGCCTAACCGTGATAGTCATTTCTTTAAACACATAGTGAACAAGTGAGTTATAGGTCATGAATGCATATCTAATCATAGGTGTTTGATGAAAAAATCTCTTATGTGGAAAAAAGTGAACTCCCTAGATCTAATGGCTTGATCTAGAAACAACAGAAACAAAAGACTTGTTCTTTCCTTAGAGAAAATAAAATATGGAGGAAAGACTTACCTTGAGTCCAATGCATGTTTTCCTCTTCTCCCTGCTTTTGAACTTTAGCTCCAGCGCCAATTGCTATGAATGGAACCCGCAAAAAAACTATAACAAGCAAGAGAACTACAACATATACATAGCATAAACTAATATATCTAATCAATGAGTCAAGAATTGAAATACATATGCATCAAATAGACACAAGTATAGGAAAACAAATATTTGTGTATTAATGAAATGTAGGAGAAGATTACAACCCTTTTACAAATTTTGAAAATGTAGAAGCCTCCCACCAAACTTGTCCTTCCTTAGCTTGAGTCTTCAATCACAAATGAAGGATGGTAGTGGATACTTATGCAAAAAGAAACAACATGAGGGCATAACTAAGAGTCTCCAAAAGCCAATCTAGGCTCTATGGGAGGTAGTGAATTTATAGGGTAAATAGGGTAATTTTGGTTTTACCAATCTATGACTTAGATCTACATATGAAGGAGGATAAGCTCTAGGGATAAGAGATAAGACCTCTAGAGTAGGAATTCGAGATCTCAATCAATAGTAAATGGTTAAAACCACCTTAGAAGCTTATGGAAAGAGAAGGTTCATAATTATTTTTTATTTTTTCTGAATTTTAGAACCATCGAATATGTAGCAAAGGAAACATACGATGATTAGCACAATTTCTCAGTTATGCAACATGCATCAATGCAGGTTGCATAGTAGACAAGGTGTGATTGGCTCAAAAATAATCTTTTAAGCTGATAAACCCAAAATTGTCAGACTTTTTGGAGAGATAATGCTTAAGGCTCGACAAAGGGATGATTGTAAGGTGTCAAGGAAGTTGATTGATCTGGTTTCTAGGCCATTTGAGCAAATGTGACAAAATGTCCTGTAACATATTTCCCCCTGAAGTGCAAAGTTAAAACCAGTGGTTGAGGACTTAATTTATTTACTTTGTGACAAGTTTGGATCAAGAAAAGGTTGGTAGAGATCATCATCTATTACATTACATAATCATCATGATATCATCATTGAGGTAGGCATACCTATACTCAACGTATAAGCCAATATTACATGTACAATGATAAAAAAAGTCTCGTCCACTGATGGTAGATGGTGGAACCATGCTTGGATGACTTTCTAAATGATCATAACCATCATATTTTGTGATATGCTATGAATCCTGAAATCACATCCTGGATGGATGGAATTAGATCTGGGGTCTTTTACCTCATCACTTGATAGTATGAGTCTAACCATGTGAATAAATGAGTTGGATTCGAATATGGTAAACATAAATACTGACCAATGACGTAATTCGTTAATAGACATGATATAAACCATCAATAATGATAATGGCTCTCAAGGTACTTCAATACAATCTATATGGTGTGAATGAATGAGATGAAGTCAAACACCACAAAAAATCTCTCAGTCGAAGGCCAATGATGAAAACATGTCACCGAAAGCGAGGAAACTTGCCATTGAGGTATGCAAGCTCCAAGGCACTAAAGGAAGTTTCTAAGTCAAATTCTTAGATAATGTACTTATGTCAACAAGAAGCGACCCATCACAGGAGGGCCTTGATTTATCCTTGATCAACGACACGCAACAGGTATCAAGATTTGAGACATAATGTAATAATGCAGAGCTAGTTCATGAGAGGCGGACATGAAAGGAGGCTTAAGGTATTGTAGCAGATATTAACTGATGGTTGACATTCTCTTGAACATATCGAAAACACTAAATGGAGTTGGAAACATTGACTCAAAGGCCTATGATGAAGGTATGATCAACAGTGAGGCGAGTGGATCCCCCTACCCAAAATAGTCACAGAGATGAAGTGAAAGAGTGTCATGTTCAAGAGTGACTCGCTGCCATTAATAGGTTAAATGCCTTGTTTTCCCAATTTTCCCAACTATTTTTTGCTAGTACCTCTTTATTTTTGAAAAGCTTGAGGAGATTGGCATATGCTTCATCTATAAGTTTGTCCTTCAGATGAATACTTTTTAGTATTTTTAATGAACCCTAAGAAGGAGTGGTTTGGTGTCATCATGCTTAATGAGTCCATCACTATTTAATAGTTTTACGAGTCCAATGAAGGCATAACTCAACTCCTTTTTCATATTTAGATAGTTTGAAAAAGAGAAGAAAAAGAAAACTCCAAAAGGTTCCGTTTGGTAAATTTAGTCTCTCTTTAGTCTGAAAATTAGCCATGTTCGAATATATTATCCTTTTTTCGCAAATAGTCCGTCCCAGTTTGGAAAAGGGTTAAACTTATATTAGGTAGACATCTTTTCATTTACTTTAACGAGTTCGAAAAGAAAAGTGCTCGACAATATTTTTATGTTTTGGGAGTTTGAAAAGAGATAAAAGAGGACTCCTCCTAGGGGAACATGTGGTATAAAGGGTAGCAACTAGTTCCAATCATGGTAGATCTGCTTAAAACATGTAGAGGTTAAGAGAAAGGCCAATAATATCACTCACCGTAGTGGTTCCCCAAGCAAGGGTGAAAAACCAAGTGAAAGCATATGATCGACCAAGAAGATGGTGTGATCCAGATTTAAACAAGAACACAAAAAATTATAGATATAACCATAAATACAGAGATACAATGGAAATAATACTTCATTTCATTAATGTAAAATACTGAAATATGCTTACAAACAGAAATGGAAATAAACTAGCTAGGGCGACGGTAGCTTATCTCTGAGAAGATATGTGGCGGCTACATGCCTTTGAACTGCATTACAATGAGGCTCAAAGGCCTATTTATTGTTGAGAAACAATCGAAAACCCTAAACATCCAAAAACCTAACCCTAGGATATGAAACGCTAAACTGTGGGCCCCGTTTGGGTAAATTGGTACATCAACTTCCTAGGATTGTAAATTTGGCATACGATCTTCGTTTGACACGCACAATATCTCGTTAGAAATATCTATCTGAGGACCACAACTTTGGGATGAGAAACATCGATTTAGCAACCCATGTTGCTCCCATTTTTCCTAAAAAAAACGTCATTTAGGGCCTCAAAACAAATCCAGAAGTTTAGGACCCGGAAAACTATTAAAAATAGTAAATTGTGATACAATTAAGGAAACTGAAAAACTAAAAGAGATAGTTGTGGGGGGTCCAAGTGGGATAGGTGGGTGGCCACCAACATCCACCTGAATCATTCCCCCCCCCCCTTAGGAAGCAATGGTCCCCATTGCGTTGAGTTCCTCCATGAGATGAGGAAACTTCTACTGAACTTGGTCCTTGGTGAGCTGTCCTGCAACCTATGATGTGTCCAATAATGGTGGGAAGCATGGTCAAGGGTGGTCCACATTTACCACTCGGTGTAAGTGAAGGAATGGGGGAATGTTGTGATCCAAAGAATTGTTTCCCATAACCTTGGTAATGGTGTAAGGATCATATCAGAGTGGTTTGAGCTTTTGATGGGCTCTTGTAAGGCATTCTTTCTGCACGTACCAACCAAACTTTGTTGCTCACTTGAAACTTGTGTGGTACCTGATGTTGATCATGTCATTGCTTGTACTTGGAATTTTCCATAATGGAGCGATGATATATCGACCCATTGGGTAGAGGTGCTCTAGGAGTCAGATCAAATGAATGCTTGACCTGATAGTGCAACGGTACCCCTGTGGGTGAGGAGAAGACATTCCTGTATTCTTTCATGACCGTATCCCTCTACTACTGCTGCTGCGTGGAGGAACCCTTTGCGAGGGTCATGGATGTGGCGACGATCTTCCCCTTACTTCTGGAGTGAACCAGATAGAAAATAATTTTCCTAGTCTAGGAGATGAGCTTGTTGCATTTCCTAGCAGTGATCAAAGAGGTGGCAGTAGGTGGGGCTGCCTCCGGTATCCTGTATAATGAATTATGAAAGAAATAATAACAGCGTGAGGACTTGACTCATACACAACATGTCGCCTCCATAACTATGATTGGCCTGATAATACATCACAGATATCAAGAGGTGCAACATCACACAATACCTCATCTGTGGAGGGCTTGATGTTATGGGGAAGGCGACACTGTTGGCGGACTCGGAGATCTCGTCCTTGGTGAAGCCACCCAATATTGTATCGCTACGGATGTGGTGTAGTCGGTAGGCCCAACCACTTCACGACCTCTGTTGATATGAGGTTCTTTTGGCTCCCATTGTCAACAATGAATTGCAGCGGCGAACCCTTCACCCACATCTGTGAGTGGAAAAGATGCTCCCCCTCCTCTGGATCTTCGGGCTCATCCTTCTGGAACTTGGTGGTGGCAACAGTGGTGTTGGTCTCTGCATCAATGATTTTCTTCCCTTTGTCATTCCCCTTGTCAGGTTTTGACTTAGGGTAGGAAGATGCATCTGATTCTGAAGCTTCAACTCGGCCACTAATGACTGCTTGGTCTGACACTTACTTATGTTATGAGTGGGGATCTTGTGGAACTCACACCACTTTCTTGTGTCCTTCTTCGAATTTGTGATGTTGTTCTTTTATTGTGGCTTTGACGGGTTGTCTTGGGTCACCCGACCTTGGCTTTGTCCTTTGGTCTTCAGATTCGCAAATCTAAGGTCTCGCTTCTTCTTTTTCAACCTCTTCTCGATCTTGACAGCGTATCGGTATGACGTGCTAAGCGAGGAGATGTTCAAGAACTCCATCTCATCCTGGATGTATCTATGTAGGTAGCCACAGTATTTGAGTACCAAATGCAGCTCAGGATCCTTGATACCCAACTTTGTTCGAAGGGTATGAAAAATATTTGTGAACTCTGACACATCTTGGTCCCTTTCCTGCCATAGCGTGGTCCACTTTATGTATTTGTCCTCATAGCTCTTGACAGGGTAGTCCTACTCCTTGATGGCATCCCGGAATGAATTCCAAGTGGGTGCGGCTAAAAATATTGAGGTCGTACTCTCATCCTTGTGCTCGCAGTAGGTTTCCCACCAATCCTTGACGTGGTGGACTGCTTTGAGAAGTGCAAAAGTGATATTTTCCCGATTGGAAAAATCATAAACAAAAAAATAACCCTCTAGCAGATTTAACCATTTATCTACGGCATCTGTGTCTATTTGAGCCTCGAATATTGGGATTTCAAAGTTAACTTGTACCTTAAAGGGTGTGGTGTTTCCAGAGTACCTGTTGGAAGTAGATGCGTTGCCCATGGGTAGCCGATGAAGGATCTGGGCAAAGTTTTCCATCATCGCGTTCATTTGTCGTTCGAGGGCTTCTTCGAGCAAGATTTTGATATGATCTCCTACCCCCTCATCTTTCTTTTCATTCGTCATAGGAGGCCGTCGGGATTTGTGAAGCTAGTCTTGCAAAGGTTCCACCAATTCAAGCCCTAACTCCTTATATCCCGACCTCCTTGGGGACATGCAAAGAAAAATAGAGAAAGAGCAGATCGCTCTGATACCACTGATCTAGATTTAAACAAGAACGAAACAAATTACAGATATAACCATAAATACAGAGATACAATGGAAATAATACTTCATTTCATTAATGTAAAATACTGAAATATGCTTACAAACAGAAATGGAAATAAACCAGCTAAGGCGATGGTAGCTTATCTCTGAGAAGAGATGTGGTGGCTACATGCCTCTGAACTGTGTTACAATGAAGCTCGAATGCCAATTTATTGTTGAGAAACAATGGAAAACCTTAAACATCCAAAAACCTAAACCTAGGAGATGAAATGCCAAACTGTGGGCTCCGCTTGGGTAAATTGGTACATCAACTTCTCGGGGTCATAACTTTGGCATACAATCTCCGTTTGACGCACACAATATCTCGTTAGAAATATCTATCCAAGGACTACACCTTTAGGAAGAGAAACATTGGTCCATAGACCCATGTTGTTCCTAGTTTTCCAAAAAACGTCGTTTAGGGCCTCAAAACGGCTCCGAAAGTTCACGACCTGAAAAACTGCTAAAAATAATAAAATGTGCTACAATTAATGAAACTGAAAAATTGAAAGAGATAGTTGTGGGGGATCCAAGTGGAATAGGTGGGTGGCCACCAACATCCACCTGGACCATTCCTACCCCCTTAGGAAGCAATGGTCTCCATTGCATTGAGTTCCTCCATCAGACGAGGAAACTTCTACGTAACTTGATCCCTGGTGAGCTGTCCTGAAACCTATGATGTGTCCAGTAATGGTGGGAAGCATGGTCGAGGGTGGTCCACATTGAACACTCAGTGTAAGTGAAGGAATGAGGGAATGTTGTGATCCAAAGAATTGTTTCCCATAACCTTGGTAATAGTGTAAGGACCATATCAGAGTGGTCTGAGCTTCTAATGGGCTATTGTAAGGCGTTCTTTCTACACGTGCAACCAGAATTTGTTGCCCACCTTGAACTTGTGTGGTACCTGATGGTGATCATGTTGTTGCTTATACTTGGCATTTTCCAGAATGGAGCGACGATATATTGACCCATTGGGTAGAGGTGCTCTAGGATTCAGATTGAATGAATGATTGACCTAGCAGTGTAACGGTACCCCTGTGGGTGAGGAGAAGATGTTCCTGTATTCTTTCATGACCGTATCCCTCTGATGTTGCTGCTACATGGAGGAACCCTTCACGAGGGTCATGGATGTGGCGACGATCTTCCCCTTACTTTGGGAGTGAACCAGATAGAAAATGAATTTCCTAGTCTGGGAGATGAGCTTGCTGCATTTCTTAGCAGTGATCAAAGAGGTGGCGATAAGTGGGGCTACCTCCGGTATCCTGTATAATGAATTACCCAAAGAAATAATAACAGTGCGAGGCCTTGACTCATACACAACATGTCACCTCCATAAGTATGGTTGGCCTAATAATACATCACAAACATCAAGAGGTGCAACATCACACAATATCTCATCTATGAAGGGCTTGATGCTTTAGGGAAGGCGACACTGTTAGCGGACACGAAGATCTTGTCCTTGGTGAAGCCACTCGATACTGTACGATTACAGGTGTGGTGTAGTTAGTAGGCCCAACCGCTTCACGACCTCTGCTGAAATGAGGTTCTTTTGGCTCCCACTGTCAACAATGAATTGCGATGAACCCTTCACCCACATTTGTGAGTGGAAAAGATGCTCCCCCTCATCTGGATCTTCGGGCTCATTCTTCTGGACCTTGGCGGTGGCAACAGTGGTGCTAGGTTCCGCATCAATGATTTGCTTCCCTTTGTCATTCCCCTTGTCTAGTTCTAACTTAAGGTTAGAAGATGCATCTAATTCTGAAATCTTCAACTCGGCCACTAGTGACTGCTTGGTCTGACACTCACTTGGGGTATGAGTGGGGTTCTTGTGAAACTCACACCACTCCCTTGTGCCCTTCTTCGACTTCATGGTGTTGTTCTCTTCTTGCAGCTTCGACGGGTTGTCTTGGGTCACCCCACCTTGGCTTTGTCCTTTGGTCTTTGGATTCACAGATCCAATGTCTTGCTTCTTCTGTTTAAACTTCTGCTCGATCTTGATAGCGTATCGGTATGTCGTTCCGAGCGAGGAGATGTTCAAGAACTCCATCTCATCGTGGATGTATCTATGTAGGTAGCCACAGTATTTGAGTACCAAATGCAGCTCAGAATCCTTGATACCCAACTTTGTTCGAAAGGTATGAAAAATATTTCTAAACTCTGACACATCTTGGTTCCTTCCTTGCCGCAGCGTGGTCTAATTTATGTATTTGTCCTCATAGCTCTTGACAGGGTAGTACTGCTCCTTGATGGCATTCTGGAATGAATTCCAAGTGGGTGTAGTTGAAAATAGCGAGGCTGTACTTTCATCCTTCTACTCGCAGTAGGTTTCCCACCAGTCCTTGACGTGGGGGGCTGCTTTGAGAAGTGAAAAAGTGATATTTTCCCGCCTGGAAAAATCATAAATAGAAAAATAATCCTCTAGTAGATTTAACCATTTATCTATGGCATCTGCGTCTATCTGAGCCTCGAATATGGGGATTTCAAAGTTAGCTTGTACCTTAAAATGTGTGGTGTTTCCAGAGTAGCTGTTGGAAGTAGATGCGTTGCCCATGGGTAGCTGTTGAAGGATTTGGGAAAAGTTTTCCATCATCGCGTTCATTTGTTGTTTGAGGGCTTCTTCGAGCAAGATTTTGATAGGATCTCCTGCCCCCTCATATTTCTTTTCATCTGTCATGGGAGGCTTTCAAGATTTGCAACGCTGGCCTTGCAAAGGTTCGACCAGTTCAAGCCCTAACTCTTTATATCCCGACCTCCTTGGGGACATGCAAAGAAAAATAGAGAAAGAGCAGACCGCTCTGATACCACTGATCCAGATTTAAACAGGAACACAACAAATTACAAATATAACCATAAATACAGAGATATAACGGAAATAATACTTCGTTTCATTAATGTAAAATAATGAAATATGCTTAGAAACAAAAATGGAAATAAATAAGCTAGGGCGATGGTAGCTTATCTCTGAGAAGAGATGTGGCGGCTACATGCCTTTGAACTGCGTTACAATGAGGCTCAAAGGCATATTTATTGTTGAGAAACAATGGAAAACCCTAAACATCCAAAAACCTAACCCTAGGAGATGAAATGCCAAACTGTGGGCCCTGTTTGGGTAAATTGGTACATCAACTTCGTGGGGTCGTAACTTTGGCATACGATCTCCTTTGACACGCACAATATCTCATTAAAAATATATATCTGAGGAATATAACTTTGGGATGAGAAACATTAGTTGACAGCCCAGTGTTGTTCCCAGTTTTCCCAAAAAAAGTCGTTTAGGGCCTCAAAACGGCCCTGGAAGTTCACGAACCGAAAAATTGCTAAAAATAGTAAAATGTGCTACAATTAAGGAAATCGAAAAATTGAAAGAGACAGTTGTGGGGGGTCCAAGTGGGATAGGTGGGTGGCCACCAACATTCACTTGGATCATTCCTACCCCCTTAGGAAGCAATGGTCCCCATTGCATTGAGTTCCTCCATGACATGAGGAAACTTCTGTTGAACTTGGTCCCTGGTGAGTTGTTCTGCAACCTCTGATGCGTCCAGTAATGGTGGGAAGCATGGTCAAGGGTGGTCCACATTTAACACTCGGTGTAATCGAAGGAATGGGGGAATGTTGTGCTCCAAAGCATTGTTTCCCATAGCCTTGGTAATGGTGTAAGGACCATATCAGAGTGGTCTGAGCTTCTGATGGGCTCTTGTAAGGCGTTCTTTCTGCACGTGCAACCAAACTTTGTTGTCCACCTGAAACTTGTGTGTTACTTGATGCTGATCTTGTCATTGCTTGTACTTTGCATTTTCCATAATGAAGTGGTGATATATCGACCCATTGGGTAGAGGTGCTCTAAGAGTCAAATCGAATTAATGCTTGACCTGACAGTGCAACGGTACCCCTGTGGGTGAGGAGAAGAATTTCCCCGTATTCTTTCATGACTGTATCCCTCTAGTGCTGTTGCTGCTATGTGGAGGAACCCTTCACGAGGGTCATGGATGTGGCAATGATCTTCCCCTTACTTTGGGAGTGAACAAGACAGAAAATGAGTTTCCTAGTCTAAGAGATGAGCTTGCTGCATTTCTTAGCAGTGATCAAAGAGGTGGCGATAGGTGGGGCTACCTTCGGTATCCTGTATAATGAATTACCCAAAGAAATGATAATAACGCAAGGCCTTGACTCATACACAACATGTCGCGTCCATAAGTAGGGTTGGCCTAATAATACATCACAAACATCAAGAGGTGCAACATGACACAATACCTCATCTTTGAAGGGCTTGATGCTTTAGGGAAGGTGGCACTGTTGGCAGACTCGGAGATCTCGTCCTTGGTGAAGCCACTTGATACTGTACGGCTGTAGGTGTGGTGTAGTCGGTAGGCCCAACCACATCACGACCTCTGCTAAAATGTGGTTCTTTTGGCTCCCACTGTCAACAATGAATTGTGGCGAACCCTTCACCCACATCTTTGAGTGGAAAAGATGCTTCCCCTCCTTTGGATCTTCTAGCTCATTATTTTGGACCTTGGCAGTGGTAACAATGGCGTTGGGCTCTGCATCAATGATTTGCTTCCCTTTGTCATTCCCCTTGTTGGGTTCTGACTCAAGATCAGAAGATGCAAATGATTCTGAAGCCTTCAACTCGGCCACCAGCGACTGCTTGGTCCGACACTCGCTTATGTTATGAGTGGGGCTCTTGTGGAACTCACACCACTTTGCTATGTCCTTCTTTGACTTCGTGGTGTTTTTATTTTCTTGTGGCTTCGACGCGTTGTCTTGGGTTACCCTGCCTTGGCTTTGTCCTTTGTTCTTCGGATTTGCAGATCCAAAGTCTCACTTCTTCTGTTTAAACTTCTTCTCGATCTTGACAACCTATTGGTATGTCGTACTGAGCGAGGAGATGTTCAGGAACTTCATCTCATCCTGGATGTATCTATGTAGGCAGCATGGTCCACTTTATGTATTTGTCCTCATAGATCTTGACAGGGTAGTACTACTCCTTGATGGCATCTCGGAATGGATTCCAAGTGGGTTCGGCTGAAAATAGTGAGGCCGTACTTTAATCCTTCTGCTCGCAGTAGGTTTCCCACTAGTCCTTGACATGGGGGGCTGCTTTGAGAAGTGCAAAAGTGATCTTTTCCCAGATGAGAAAATCATAAACAAAAAAAAAACCCTCTAGTAGATTTAACCATTTATCTACAACATCTACATCTATTTGACCCTCAAATATGGGGATTTCAAACCTAACTTGTAACCTCAAGGGTGTGGCCTTTCTAGGGTAGCTATTGGAAGTAGATGCATTTCGCATGGGTAGCCGCTGAAGGATATGGGAAAAGTTTTCCATCGTCGTGTTCCTTTGTCGCTCAAGGGCTTCTTCGAGCAATTATTTTTAAAGAGCTTGACACATGAAAAAAAAACTCTTCTATGGGGAACTTGATCATCGCCCCAAGGAGGCCATGTCTTTGAAGAGGTTCTCATCAAATGGGAGAACAATGCTTTGGAAGGGATACATATCAAGGGATCTAATGGAGGTATCAAGATCCAATGCCCCCAATAAATGATTCACAATATCACCTATTGGATCCAAGTCAAAAGAAGTTGAGAAAACAGTGAAAGTTTCTTCTTCAATAGTAGGTATGTGCACGGGACAGGTTGCCACATAATAGACCTGTGGCGGGGGAGATACCATTTGAATATTTGGAACGTTTAGAGAAGTTGGATGATTAGTAGTCAAATTAGGACCAACACATGAAAGTTGATCAACAATCACAATTTTTCCATCATGCAGGAAACACATCACTTAAAAGAGTGTGCACACAACAATGTTCATGGCATAAATATATTCTCTCCCAAGGAGTAAATTGAAATCCAAGGGACCTTGAACTACCATAACATCAATACAGACAATTTTCCCTTCCAAAGTAATAGGAATCTGAGGAAGGATCCATAAAGGTTCATAGGTTCTTCTATTAAAAGATAACAAATTCAGAGTAATGAACACAAGTTGAGGGGAACCCAAAACTTGCCAAGAAGTGGAGGATATAATGCTAACAGAAGCACCTTTGTCAATAATAGTGCAATGTATGCTCTTATCACAAGCCTTCACTATGATTTGAAAGGGCATGTAAGAAGGGAGATGAGGCTCTCTCAATTTGTTTAAAACAAAGGCAATGACCTCATTACTTGGAGGGGGTTTTGTGACAATAGGACAAAGGTCCCCTTGTTCGGTGGAATCAGAAGAAACAAGAGGAGCCTGAACGGAATGATCCCCACTCTCTACCAGAAAAGTGCGATCAATTAAAGGTGGAATCGAGTTACCATTTCATCAACCAATGTTTGGTTGGGAACAAACTTATGGGATTCACATTCAGAGAGAGTGGGATTAATTGAAGATGGATTCGAGTCAATTCTTCATCAACCAGTGGAAGATTTCAAGAAAGATTTCGGTAACCAGTTGGAAGCTATTGTTGAGAAGCAATAAGGGTTTCCAATAGTTTGGAGGCTTCACCCAAACAAGGGAAAAAGTGAATTAGATGATTCCCTCAACATAACTTACATGGAAACTTAAATTTACCCTTATTTCCATGGAACTTATTATCACTAGTCGATGGTTTATCACCAATATGATCTCCAGAGACAAATGACAAGGCTTGATGCGAGCTTGAGGACCGTACTTCTAACACCTGTGTAATACTGGGAAAATCTCTAAGAAGATGATCACCCTTACAAATAATTCAAGGGAATTTAACATTACAGGGTTTTTTGAAGGGTTTCTCAACATCAATTGCATTAATAACAATGTTTTCTTGGTTGCCCCAGCTTATTTTGCTTCTTCTTCTTCGTCCTTTTCTTCTTCTTCTTAGCTTCCCGGTTACTAGAATCAAGACTTTCACTGGGCATGGAAGAAGAAAGGGATGAAGAAATAATAGGTGAAGAAGGCAAAGGGTTAACTTTAGGATCAAATTGAGGTTGATGTTGTTTAGGTGGAGGACTAGTTGGTTGAGGAGAAGTTTAGACATTTGGAACTAAGGAGGTCGAAAATAACCAAACTGGTAAACCAATGGTAAATCCGGGAAGGGACAATGTTGCCATATAAGGAGCAACAATGTTTCCAAAAGAAGGAAAAGGTCCAAGATTCTCATTAGAGGGTTTTCGTTGACTGGTAGACTCAGGAATTGTTTCCATCAGTTTCAACCTAAGATATAATAAGGAGTTGTTCCATGGTGAGGATGTTGTTTCGTGATTAATTAATTGATTTTAGAAATTAAAGACACAAAATAAAACAAAACAATGGTAACTAGGCAAAAGGGTTTACTAAGTCATTGTGAACTGCAATAAACCATTTCTAGCACGTGCATGCAATCTCCCTGAAAGTTTTGTTCGGTGTATCACAATAAACAAGGTAGTCGACTTGGTTACCTATGGCAGAATGTAACACCCTCCTCCCACATTTACCCAAGTTAACTGGTCTGCTGGGGTAAACATGTGATGAGAGGATACTATGATCTGATTCAACTCCCCATGTACAGTTAAGGAAGTGCAATTGACAAAACACAACCAGTCTGACCTTCTACACATGCTATAGAACCTTTAAGAGCCAACCAACCCTTCCAGGTGACCAACCCCTAAGGTAACTTGGGAAGAAGGGAAGGAGGATTAGGTAAGCATATGCCATTCGATACTCTTTGAGGATGTGGTAGGACATCCAAGATAGGTGTAGTCATAGAAGATCGATATTCTTTGAGGATTGGCTATCTAAGATAAGAATACTCCTGGTTGAACATACTTTGTGAGAACCGAGGTGGGGTATGTTCCGAGAGAGAGAATGATGATGGTGTCTATAAATCATTGGTCTCGCTAGCATTGTGCTTTGATCTTGTGGAGAGATAGAGTTGTTAGTCAAGACCTTGCTCTATAACAATGCTGGTTGATATGATACTAAACATATGCGTTACCAATCTAACTCTTCTTATGAGATATCTTCAGATTGAGAATGTCCATGTACCATTTATGAATACCTCCCTAGTTAAGAGGGAGTATTGAAAAATGTGTAACTAGGTTCGGTCTTCATAAATATGAAATGTACTTTTGATTCTTGTATATTGTAAAATGAAAGAAAAATTATTATTATTATTTTTGGAGCATGGGTTTCATGCTCAACATATTTTATTTTAGAGGTCAAGCGCCCATTGAGTGCTTCTAAGATTTTTCCATGGTCAAGAGTCAAAAGAATCATTGTCATAAGTTGAAAACCCCATCGGGCATATTGTAACTTGTAAAGAAAATTAATTTTGTCATTAAAAGTGTCAAAATACCCTTCAAGACCAAATCGACCTGACAACTGAGAAGTCATCATAATTTGAGTAGTCGTGTCCACCTTAAGATGCCCATATAAAGGAGGGAACTCGACCTCTTTGGAAGACATTCATCACTCACTCATTCAAGCAAAGGAGGAAGAGGAAGAAGGCAACGAAGAAGGAAGAGGACGAAGAAGAATTTAAATTTTCTTATGTCGTAAGTATGCAATATTTTTTTTAAATGCTGATTGTTTAACCACTTTTTAAGTTGTCTTATTCCTCTTCTTGTTTTTGGTCCTAAGGTGTTTGTTTTCAAAGGTTTTCCAAACATGTGTTTTTTGTTTTTCTTTGCAATGTTCTTTTATAATGAAAATTTTAATTATTTTTGCAAAGTTAAAAAAAATAATAACATTAATATTTTGAGGTTATGATTTTTTATATATTTATATATCGTTAATTAATATATCAATACACAAAATAATTGTCACTAAAAAATAATAATTTTAAACATTCGACAAAAAATACACATTTTTCATATAAGTATAATTAAAATAAAAATCGTATTTTAGGACCTTTTTTCGCCAAAAATGATGTTAAATAAAAGTTTTTTATGAAAAAATTGAATAAAAAAAGTCCGAAAATTAGCGAATTTTATGATGATGATGATGATGATGGTTAACGTCCACTGAGACCAAACTTTGGTCTATCATACCTAAAGAAACGAAGGTCAGTATTGCAACAAAGATTTTGAAGCTGAGATCTAATGTGGTTGTACGTGGAGCAATCTAAGAGGAAGTGATTTTCATTCTCGATGTTCGTATTCTCATAGAGATGAAAGAACCTTTCCATCCATGGTGTTTTAGGAACTTCCCAACGACCTGTTTCACTATGGAGCTCAAGGGAGTTCATTCTAATCTTGACTATATTAATTTTCTTCTTTGAGCTAGTTAAAAAAGAGAGATACTTTTGATCTTCTAGGGTGGGGTTGTTGACCTCGCTATAATATCTTAATTTTATTTTAGCTGCTAAATCTTTCTCACACCACATTTTTTCTTTGAACTTAGAAGTAACAATATTTTTAATGTTATTAATGTTTTTCAATGCAACATTCTCGTCGATCTCCCAATTGTTTAACCAGGCCCTGGTGTCTTTATACCAACCTTGTTTGAACCTTAGGTGGTTTTGGATGGAATTTAAAGCTATCTTAGGAAGTCTATGGTCTCCTATGTTATTGAGTTTGTGCTTGTGCAAGAAAAGCCTAGTCATAGCTAGGCTCTCAATAGGGGAAAGGCCCACTTCTATAAGGAGAATAGGATGGGGTGTGTTGCTTTTAGTTTTGAGGTTATCCGTTATAAAACGCTTCTGGATTTGCTCAATCTTTCTCTAGGATTCTCTAGAGATGCTACAACCCCAGACCTCACATCCATATAAGATAACCGGAGTGACTAAAGTTTCAAAGAGGAACTTCTTTCTATCCCACATTACGATGTTTGTCGTTTTACAATTATTTTCAAGACCAAAATAAGCTTTCCCTCCCCCATTAATCCCTTTCTCAATGATATAGTTCCAGTTGAGCTTGTGATGAATACCAATTCCTAGGTACTTGTAGGAAGACACTTCCTCCAAGTTACTATTGTCATACATAAAATTAGCGTAAGTGTCCTTCTTGGATTTGAGAATAATAACTTTTGTTTTGTTAGTGTTAACAATCATACCCATGCTAGAGTAGAAATACTTAAGAAGTATAAGTTGCTTATCAAGATCAGATGGGCACCTTGCGAGAAAAACAATATTGTCAGGATATAGAAGAAGGATGATGACTATCCTAGCTAAGATCGTGCCAGCACATCCTGCTTCCTCTAAACAACCTTCTAGCTTATTGATGTAAACGCCAAATAGGGTAGGGGAGAGGGGGAAACCTTGTTTAACTCTGGTATTACACTTAATATCTTTCGACCACCCCTCATTGCTCTTTAACTTGGCAATTACATTCTCGTATAACCTTATAGCAACAACTCTCAACTCAAAAGGAACCTTTAGCTCTTCTAATCTGTTCCAAAGTTTGTTTCTAGGAACCGTATAGAAAGCCTTTCTAAAGTCCACAAAGCAACAAAAGAGATTGGATTTATCATTGTGACATTCCTCCACAAAGCAACAAAAGAGATTGGATTTATCATTGTGACATTCCTCCACAAAGATCCTAAGTGTAACAAGGTGGTCCGTTGTTGAGTGCTGCTTTCTAAAACCCGCTTGGTCTTTAGCTCGCTTACCTTCACTTTCAAGCCATATGCTCAACTTCCTTTCCAAAATAATACCATATAACTTGGCTAGGAGAGCGCTGATCATAATTTTCCGATAATTAGAGGGGTTATTTGTATGCCCACTTTTAAAAAGAGGGATAATGAGGCTTTGAGTCCATAGTTTAGGGAACCCTTGCTTGACCGCTTGATTGAAAAGCTTGTGAATATGGGGGATGAGGACATGACCTCCAATTTTTAAGATTTCCACCTAGTAATCTTCAATGTCCTTAGCTTTCTCATTAGCCAAGAGATTAACCCCAAAATAAATGTCTTCTAATGAGAAAGAATTCTTTCATTGTGAGCAGGGTTTCAAAGTTATCCATGACATTTGGAGATTCATAAATCTTTTTAAGATAGGAATTCTAGTTGTGTAAAGCAATCTTATTATTATCTTTAGTTTTCCTAGTTAGAATCTGCCTCCAGAATTTCTTAGGAGCTACCTTAGAGAGGTGTAAGAGATTCTCTTGTCTTTTATGAATATATTTCCTTTTTTTCCTTTTAGTTAGGGATTCGTATATTTTTATCTTGCCAATTTTAAGAGATTCATCAACAACTTCCTTAATTGTTCTCCTCACACTTTTACAACCTTTGTCATACCATGGGTTGGTTTTGCTATTTCTTTTATTACTTGACACTTCAATTGAGAACTTGTTAATAGAATATGAGAGGGTTGTAGCAAAATTATGATAGAGATCTTCTATGTTGTCTATACTAGATAAAGGAAGCAAATTAGTTTTTAATTCATTTAGAAAGAGATCTTTTTTATTTCTATCAAAGATTAACTTCTTTGGCTATAAGGATTATCTTCTATGGGATCTCTATGCATGACAAAATTGAGAGTTATAAGTAAAGGCCTATGATCAGAGTCAGGCTCGTGGTCGTTTAAGATGTCAAAATTTGTTATTTTGTTGTATAGAGGAAGATCGGAGATAACATAGTCTACCACGCTACTACCAAGCCCATGGATGCAAGTCGTCTGGATAGAATTGGGCCACTTCTTTAGACCGTTGCAAATTATGAGATCCTGAGCACTACAGAGCTTGACTAGCTCTGACCCAAACAAATTCTCCCCGAGGTCTTCAGAGCTCCTTTTGTACCGGCAAGCCAGAGGAAGGTCTTTGTCTAACTAAGGAGGATTAGGGTTGGAATGATTGCTTAGAAGAATAGCTTGGTTGCTTGAAGTTCGAGCATTAAAGTCACCCATTAAAAGGATATTGCCTTCAATCCTTAGGCTAGAAATATCATTCTATAAACTATTGTAAGGATTATTTCTATCTAGATTCTTTTTCTTATAGAAGCTAGAATTGATGGGGGTGGGGGGCGAATAACAGATTGCTATGTAGGTCTTTTTATCATAAATGTCAGTAATTTATATCCAACTATATTGGTTGTAAGGGTCATTTTTATAAATCCTAGCATGGGGAGAGATGTTCTTCTTAATGTAACAAGCTATACCCCCAATGCCTCTACGGGAGGATCGCTTATTCCAAGTAGACCATAATGTAAAGCCAATCTATGTTAGGGACCTTAGATTCTTCGTGCTCCCAAGTTTCAACAAGCAAAATAATATCAACATCATTCGAGATCCAACTTAGCTTGGGGCCTTTGTTCCATGGAAAGCCCCGATAGTTCCAAGAAAGAATCCGGAGCATGTTGAATTTCTATTTATTTTTATCTTTTTGGTTTCTATCTCAAATAATGGCTTTTCTATTTCTGATTATTGTCTATTTTCCTTCCTTCCTAGCTTCCTTTACCTTTTGAATCTCCTTTCTCAATTCTGCTTGATCTTCTGGAATGAGATCTTCATTTATAAATATTCCCATTCCTTTTAGACTTGAGGTTCTACTAAGCATGTCATACTTATGGTCAGTAAAGATCACCTTTATTCGGATCAACCTTCCTTTATTCTTAGTTAGTTTCCCCAACCTTGTTGCTTTTGTGAGACACGTTGTTTCAATTTGTATTCTATTATGTAATTATGTCTGGGCTATGGATAAAGTATCCTTGTCTACCTCCTCTTTCAAATTGAAGATTATAAGGTTCAAGGCCCCTTTGTTACGCTCATGGTCTAATTCTATCATTTTTTTCATTTCATCTTTAATTGGTTTGATATCTAATTTACCTACCACACTATTTAGGGTGAGGCGGCTATTAACTTTTCCTTCTAGCTCTTTAATCATGTTTTTCATTTTAAGACTCTCTAAAGTATCAGCATCTACTTGCTAGGATGTTTGGTTCATATCTTGGTTTTGTTTTTCTATAACCTACAACTTAGTCTCTATTGCCTCCGTCTTATTCTCCAATAGTTCTATTTTATTTTCTATTTGTTTTTGGATCTTGTCTTCAATAGATGTGAATTTATTTTCCATCATGGCTGCTAACTCTGTTTGTAGCTTGACTTCTCTTTCTTCTTTACGTTTCTCTAAAGACTCTATTTACTCATAGAGGCTTTGTAGAGTAACTGTGCTAGGTCTAGCTTTGGTAATCTTTGGTAATTGTGGTGAATTATTCATACTTGAAAATATATGAGCAGATATGTATTAGAAAAATATAAGGAATGTATGCACCTGATATCAGTAAGCCGGACCGTAGACGCACGTGCCCTAGATTGTTTTTCTATTACCGCAGAGAGATCGTGAATTATTACTACAGAGAGATTGTAAATTATAGCCACAAAGATTGTAAATTATTACCGCAGAGAGATCGTAAATTATTACCACAGAGAGATGGTAAATACATCATCCTAAATTATTACTACAGAGAAATCGTAAATACATCACCCTAAATTATTACTGTAGAGAGATGGTAAATACATAACCTTAAATTATTACCTCAAAGAGATGGTAAATACATCACCCTAAATTATTATTGCAAAGAGATCATAAATACATCACCCTAAATTATTACTTTAAAAATACATACTTGAAAATATATGAACAGATGAATAATTCAAGCTGGTAACGATGGAGAAAAATGGAGAACGAACATGGTAACGGAACGCAGCAGAAGCTAGGGTTTCTGCAGACCTGCGGCGGCAGGTACCCTGCCCAGCGAGGATCAGACTTGACAGTGGCAGCGTAAGCATTCAGGATGAGGACTGAGAAAATGGATCCAACGGATCCCCCGCCGGGGGAGGGAGCAGCGAATCCGCCCAACGGAGGAAACCAGCAAGGACCTGAGGTTAATACTAATGACGCTTCAGTAAATAATGACAAATCCACAGAGGAAACGCAGAACATGGAGGATATTCAAGCCCCGCACGAAAATCCAAAGGTTAGTTCATCTACCTGCAAACCTGTTGCTACTCACAGGCCCGAAGTTGAACTACCCAGCCACCGAATCAATGCAAGAATCCAATATATGAGAGATCATGCTCTCATAGGAAAATTTATGGGATTCTGGCCAACAGAAAAGGCATTGAGAAGCTGGATTAACAGCAAATGGAGGCCAAAAGGAGAAATAACCCTACTCCTAGGACCAAAAGGGTTCTTTACAGCCATTTTCTACTGCCTGGAAGACAGAAACATAGTATTTGATGGAGGGCCATATTTCTTCAACTCTGCAGGGCTCTATCTCAGAGAATGGGTTGCCCGTTTCAACCCCGATAAGGAAGACCTCAGTTATGCACCTGTATGGATTCGACTATACTCGCTTCCATGGGAATACTGGGAGGAGGATTCATTAAAATCCATTGGATCGGTGTTGGGAGATTTCGTTAAAGTTGCAGAAGAAACAAAGACCGTGAGATACACTACATACGCCTCCTATGCCAGGATCTGCGTATAAATGGACCTGAAGCAACCCTTGCCAGACACGGTGCGTCTCTTTCATGAAGATCAAGACTGGATCCAGGTTATTTACTATGAGCATGTTCCCTTCCGCTGCAGGAAATGTCATGCCCTGGGACACCTATTCAGAGACTGTCCCCTGAATAAAAAGCCGGCAACTCAAAATAATCAAGAGCCACAATCTCAGGATGGATTCACCAAAGTAACTAATAGAAGACGCGGGAGCAAAAAATCCCACGCATCTCCTAAGACAGTGCCAGAGGATAAATCCCAGCCCTCTACAAGTAACAACTTCGAGGTACTATCAAACACTGAAACACAGGAAGAACCTAGATCGGAAAAGGCGACAACCCCATCCACCAAGTCAGGGAAACAAAAGACGACTCAGCAAGGCGAACAGATCCAGATGGTTTCAGAAACATGGAACAATCCGGCAATGGACATAGAGAATCCTGATCAAAGCAAGAATAAGGGGAAGGAGGCAGAAGGAAGCACTCAAGAAACACATTTCATGGAAGACGACAACGAACCAATTGATATTGGGGAATTTGACATTCTGGGTCTAGAACAAGCTTGCAAATCAGGTAACTTTGACAAAATTCCTGAAACACAAGTAGATAACTTGGTAGAAATTCTGAATAAAGCTCAAAAAAAGTACTCTCTAGGGGTACAAAAAGGCAGTCAGTGGGATGGTAAATTTGCATCCAAAGACAGCAAAAAGAGGGGACGGAAAACGGCTCTATAAAGAACAATCAAGATTGGAGAGGTCCTGGTCGAGTCTGGCAGATATGCCAAACTCACCAAGTATTATAACACCAACCCCAAAACTTCTCAATGTAGTTGATATCTTGGAACATCAGAGGGCTCAATAGCCCAAGGAAGGGGAAACTTCTCAAAAATTTGATAATGGAAGAAAAACCAACAATTCTATTTCTACAGGAGACGAAATGCAATTCGAAAATCTTGGAAAAAATTGCAGCTAAAGCTTGGCCAGGAGGACTAGTCACAGCTGTAGATGCACAAGGGGCTTCAGGAGGCCTTGTTATTCTATGGGATGCGGAAAAAATACAATTAGTCAATATCCATGCTAATAAAAACTTCATTCAGGTTGTATTTCATCTTTTGGGCACAAACATTTATGGCCATATCACAAATGTTTACTTCCCACAAGAAACTCAGCAGAAAGCAGCAATTCTAGAAACAATATCGCAGCTCAATACAGATAGGACTTACCCGCTTTGGGTGACAGGAGGAGATTTCAATATGATAGCTTCAACAGAGGAAAAGCTAGGAGGGCGTTGCAGAATCAACAGGGACGGATCATTACTCAAAGATTTTGTTCAAAACAACTGGCTGATTGACTTACCTACAGCTAATGGCCTCTACACCTGGACGAATAGACGTGTAGCTCCATTGCAAATCGCTTCCCGCCTGGACCGGTTTCTAATTTCAGATAATGCAATTCACTTAGGAGGAGAATTCACAGCCCACATCCTTCCATTCTCCGGATCAGATCACTAGGCCATTGAATTGCACTGGAACAGGCCAAGCAATAACATTAAAAGACCCTTTCGATTTGAAGCTTTCTGGCTCTCTCATCCCGAATTCAATGATTTCATAAATACAACTTGGCAAAACTGTAATCCGATTGAAAACTCCAAAATGGCAAGATTCCAAAAAAAGTTGAAGCTGCTCAAGGAAGAAATAAAGCGCTAGAACAAAACCACTTTTGGCAATATTTTCAAGGAAAAGGAACAGCTCCTTCAAGAACTCAAAAACACTCAGCAAAGAATAATTCTAGAGGGATGGTCAGCAGAACTCGCACAAAAAGAACAAGAAATGGAAGGAAAACTTCTGGAGCGCGATCGACAGGAGGAAGTTCTATGGCGGCAAAAATCCAGAATCCGATGGCTGAAGGAAGGGGAGAAGAACACCAAGTTCTTCCATAATACTACAGTGCAACGGAGAATGCGAAATCAAATCTCATAGGTCAACAATGCCCAGGGAGTAAAAGTTGAGACACAGGAAGGAATAGAAAAGGAATTTCTACAGTACTTCAAGGAAATGAGTCAAGAGCCAAACATCAATAGAGATGAGGCAATAGACAGCATTACAAGACAAATCCCGCGTCTAATAACAGAGGAGCAAAACACTCTGCTTCTCAAGCCGATCAGTCTTCAGGAGGTGGAAATAGCGGTAAATTCTTTAAAAGCGGGTAAAGCTCCTGGTCCCGACGGCTTCACGTCAAATTTTTTTCAGCACTTTTGGGAGCTAATTAAATGGGAAGTGTGGCAAGTACTAGAAGAATCCCGAAACCGGCGATGGATGTATTCGGGCCTGAATGCAACATTCATTGCTCTAATTCCTAAATCGGAGGAATCCAACTCTCCTGAAAAATATAGACCCATTGCCTTATGCAATATCATCTACAAGATTGTTTCCAAGGTAGTGGCGCTTAGACTGAAACCGGTGCTCCCATTTATCATCTCACCAGAACAATCTGGATATGTCGAGGGACGGCAAATAATGGATGGAATAATCCTCACCCATGAGATTATTCACTCCCTCAAGCAATCAAAAAAACCAGGTATGCTACTTAAAATCGATCTATCTAAAGCTTTCGATAGCATAAGCTGGGATTACATGCAAAAAATTTTAAGAGCTTTTGGTTTTGCCAATGCTTGGATACGCTGGATTAGTAATCTCATCTCTTCCACTTTCTTTTCAATTCTTATTAATGGGATTCCTACCTCAACCTTTCGTCCCTCTAGGGGAATTAGACAAGGAGATCCATTGTCGCCTTTTCTGTTTATTATCATGGCGGAGGGTTTAGGAAGATGCATCAATTCAGCTATCCTTTCCCGAAACCTCAAAGGCATTAATCTCCACCAAGCCCCCACCATTTCTCATCAGCAATTTGTGGACGACAACATGATTTTTGGGCATTCCTCTGTTCAAGAAGCTAGAACTCTAAATTCTCTGCTTGAAAACTTCTCTAAAGCCTCTGGAGCTCTCATCAATAAAGTAAAATCCTAGATCTTTTTCTTCAATACCCATCCGACAACTCAACGAGCAATAGCTCACATTTTAGGATTCTCCATTGCTACCTTGCCTTCCAAGTACCTAGGAGCACCCCTCATTGCCTCTGCACAGAAGCACTCCTCTTGGACCACCCTTCTGGAAAAGCTGGAAGCCAAATTATTCCTTTGGACTCATCGTTCTCTAAATATGGCCAGCCGGCTGGTGCTAATCAAGGCGGTTCTCCAATCTATGCCGCTCTACTTATTCTCCATTCTTGCAGCGCCAAAATGGGTATTAAAAGCTATCAAAAAATTACAGCGAAATTTCCTCTGGGGCAGCACAGGACCTAACAGAAAATGGGCTCTGGTCAAATGGGAGAAAGCCTGTCTCTCAAAAAATGCAGGGGGAATTGGTCTTCGAGATCCAGAACATAGTAACGTGATCATGGGAGAAAAAATATGGGGGAAATGGCTATCATATCCGAGCACACTATGGGCTAGAATATGGACAGCAAAATATGCTAACAATCTGCCCCTGGAGGAGCGCATAAGAATGTCGGAAATAAGTAAGGGCTCAGCAATATGGAACTCAGCAATATTTCATAGAGATCTAATCCAAAAACACAGTTTTTGGGAAGTGAAGGACGGTGGCACAGCTTGATTCTAGACAGACTCCTGGCAGCAACTTCCAAGCCTAGCAAATCTCATCCAAGGAATACCTGCTCAGGATATCAACCAACAGGAAAAGGTCAATCACTTTTGGAACTCCAACAACGAATCCGAACACCGAGTTTGGAAAGAAGCTCGGGATATTTTACCAGATAGCCCGGAGGCAGTCCAATGCTCCTTAGCAGAAGAGTTACAAAAGAGGAAAATTCTCAAAGAGATAGACCAAGATAACCTAAGATGGGGATACGAAGAGAAAGGCACATTTACAACCAAGGAGGCTTACCACATTATTATCAAAGACCAGTTAATCAAAGACAAGCTGTGGGAGAAAATATGGAGTACTCCCATATGGTCGAAGATCTCCACTTTTCTCTGGCTACTGTCTCACAATCGGGTCCTCACCTGGGATAACCTCAGAAAAAGAAAATTTGCTGGACCCTCAATTTGTCCCAACTGTAAATTAGAGGAGGAATCTGTTGTTCATCTTATGCAAATATGTCCATTTGGCAGAAGAATATGGGAGAAAGTCTCATTTCGCTGCCAGAAGGAAGGCCGAGTGATGGGAGACATCAACAACCCTATACGCAACTGGCCTCAAAAGCCCTTTCAATGTACCATTCTCAATACGCTCTGGCAAATAATTCCTGGTATAGTGATGTGGAACATATGGAAAGAGCGGAACCGAAGAATATTCAAAAATCAGGTAATGGATTTGGAGCAAGTTTGGACAATTATACACAAGAACATTCAAGAAACCCTATCCACTAAATGCTGGTCCCAGGAGGATTTCCCTTCCAAAACAAAGGAACAAGCGATATGGAATAATTGGCAAATCCATCTACAACACCCTAACTCTTCTCAAGGCAATTCTGTCAGACAGCAAAATACTCCAACAAATTGGTCTCCTCCGCCCATCAACACGTACATGCTCAACTTTGATGGGGCCTCAAAAGGAAATCCTGTCAACACAGGATATGGAGGAGTCATAAGAAATCATCAGGGTAAAGCACTTAAAGTCTTCTTTGGCTCCATAGGATGGAATACAAACAATGCAGCAGAACTGGAAGGACTATGGAGAGGACTCAAAGTTGCACAAAAGCAGAGATACATACCCCTAATAGTAGAAGGGGACTCTCAAATCATAATAAACATGGCTTCAAAGATCCAGCAAGGTTCAGAGACACAGAAGGTAAGTAGAAGCTGGAGAATGGTCACCAGGCTTGAGCTACTTCAATTATGGCTAAGGGACAACAAGGCCATATCTTTCAAACATATCAGGCGAGAAGGGAACAAATTAGCAGATTTTCTGGCCAATCTAGGAGTGGATCGGGGAAAGGAACACTTTGAAGGATCACTACAAGGCATTGCTTCGGAGACAGAATGGTCCACCTTCCAAGAGATCCTAAAACATGATATGCAGACGAGCGCACCAGCACACCCGGATGCGGGTGTCAACATGCAATAAAAGATGCCATGTGCCAGCCACGCGTAGAGGACAGCGGGCCGATGCACAGGCAGGTTGCAATGGTAGTTTACGGTGTGGTAATGAATAGCATTCAATGCTATTCAATGTGGCTTCTGTCCCAAGGAAACTCCGAGGGAATTTACAGAATGGCAGCAAAAACATTCGATGTAGTTTGCTGGTGTGCGCAGGAGGGGAAATGGGGCTCTGAGGCAGAAGGAGGTGACGAACCGCCAACGAAAGAGGATGGAGGCTTTGGTGGCAGCAAGCCTTCCCTCAAGTTTCAACTTTGTACATTTACGGCGCCTGGTTCTCGGCAGTCTCGGGAGGTGGCGTTAAGGATTAAGCCAAGGTCTCGCTCGATTGAGGTGTTGCACCGCGGAAGCGGGATCCTTCTGGCAACCGAGCTCGTTATCCTCAATTCAGAGGTGGACAGAGAAGTCATTGCGACAGAGCATTCTGTACATGCCATGGCTCCTCGTATGCGCGCAACTCCTCGTCGCGGGCACAACTATGGGCAGAGGGGAAGCTCAGGAGGCAGGGGCAGTCACAACCCACGACGCATTTCTCCCCTTGCTTGTGCTTCGCCCCCTTCAATTGGGTCGGAAGACTCTGAAAGCGCCATCAGCAATACTGTGCAGTCGGTGAAATTCAAATTCAGGCGCAGGACCAATAAAACCATTGTCTCAGCTCTAGTAACAGTTATTTTTTCTGAAGAAGAAGAGGAGGAGGGCAGCTGGAAGGCGGAAACCGAGGAACAGACACCTCCCTCCTCGGACAACTCAGCGCAGAGGAAGGATTTGGAAGACAGCTCTTACAGTCCTTCATCTCAAAGCAGGCTTGAAGAAGACAGCACTTTTGCACACTCTGAGGAGCAGGCAGAGGTGTTAAAGGAAATAGGAAGTATGAAGGGCAAGGAACCCATGAACATAGCTCAGCAAACCACTGAAGTTCCACCAGCGATGGAAGTTACCAAGAAGGCTTCGCCCCAGCAGCAAGCCTTGGACAAGGAACATGACAACTCTTTTGCTAATATCCTGTACCTCAAATTGCCGCCAGGAATCCTAAGACCTGAAGATATCCCGGACGGGATGGAGGTTACATGGGAGCGAGATCCGGACAGAGAAGCTGAGCAATGTTCGAAAAGTCTCAAGTAATTTTCGTCATTCTGCGGGTAAGAACTTCGACTCCTAGTCTAAGGATTATATATATGTTCTGCTATGTCTATGCGGGTTTTGACCATGGTATTTTGGGTTCGGCTTTATCCGGTGGGCGACCGCGGCACCGCGTATCGAGGTTGGCGACACTCACCGAAGAGCAAGCACACAGCCTCTGTCTTTTTTATTATGTTTTGCACTCCTGAAGAATTCCAAGTCTGTAATGATTTCACTATCTGTTTTGAAGTTTATTACTATTGTTGACATTCTGTCTCATGTTCCTTACAATCAGTGGAACAGGTTTTTTGTGAACAGTTTTGAAAGAGAGTTGCTCACTCACTCTCAGAGGTTAAAACCTCTTGTAAATATTTTTTCAGTTTCTTTAATATAAATAGTTTAGTCTTTGCCCAAAATATATATATATATATATATATATATATATATATATATATATATATATATATATGAGGCAGATATGTATTAGAAAAATATAAGGAATGTGTGCACCTATATAGTGAGCCGGACCACAGGCGACGTGCCCCAGATTGTTTTTCTTTTTCCAAAAAAAAAAATTAGACAAAAAATTTAAGTTAAATAATAATAATAATAATAAATAATTTTAAAAAAATAATTATAATCCTTTAAAAATAAAAATTATAAATATAAAAAAATACAATTAAATTAAAAAATTAAAATAAAAAAATAAATAATTAAAACAAATTCTTAAAAAAAAACTTAAAAAAAAAATAATATAAAAAAATTAAAATTAAAAATAGATGCTCCACTTGGGGCCTCAGGGCTGGGCAAGAGGGAACATCTCTTAACCGCCCAAGGGCTCGAGGGGCGTCCATAATTAATAATAAAAAAATTAAAACTTTAAAAAATTAAAATTAAAAAATAAAGAATGGCTCCACTTGGGGCAAGAGGGGAACATCTCTTAACCGCCCAAGGCTCGAGGGGCGTCCATTATTTATTTATTTTTTTAAAGGTTGTTTTTTTTTTTTTTTTTTTTTTTTTTTTTTTTTTTTTTTTTTAATGTGTGTGTTGCTTAATGTTTTTTTTTTAATGTTTTTTTTAATTTAATTCTTTTAATATATTAATATATTATATATATATATAATATATATATATATCTTTTTAATGTTTTTTATTATTTTTAATGTATATACTTTTTAAGAAGCTTGTAGATACTATTTTGGTCTAATGAGTAAAAGTAAAATTATATTATTATCTAACGACTAGTTTTGGAATTTGATACATCCCTTTTCTATTTAATCATATTGGTAGATCAATTTTTTTCATTTTGGTCCTGATGATAAACCTCATTGGTAAGTTCAAAACGTTGACCCTCAAACAATATTTATGTGATTTATCTGCAAGCTTCTTAAAAAATTATTATGGATCACAAAAGTCTTAGATCAAGTATATAATTTTATTTTAATGTATTATTTATTTATTTTAATGTATTATTATTTATTTTAACGTTTTTTAATTATATTATTTGTTTTATTTTTTTGATTAATTTTAAATTTTTTTTAATATGTATATATAACATATATATATATTATATATATATATATAATTATATATATATAGATATAGATATATATATATATTTATTATAGTTTTCTATTCTATTTTTAAAAATTTATTTTTATTTTCTTTTACGTTATTATAATGATTTTTTGTCATATTTTTTAATTTTTTTTTATGTTTAATATTATATTATATATTATTTTTTAAAACATTTTGTGTTGTTTTTATTTTTTCAATGTTTAATTTTTGTTTTATTTGTATTGTTCATTTTTTATTTATTTATATATTTATTTATTATTTTGTTTTATTTTATTTTCTCTACAGGGTCCATGTCGATCATTGACTAGCAACCATATCCCATTATGTGTTAATTTGATAATTGTTTTTAAAGTTTTTGTTATAATGGATTGAGTGAGCTCCCACAATGTGTCAATTTCATGGTTGGTCTTTACGTTTTCATTACAATGAGTCGAGTTTGACTACACTACGTGTCATTTTGATGGTTGATTTTTAATCTTTTTGTTGAGTTTAGGCTTCTGTGATCCCTATCAACACTATTAAGATGGTTTTCGGAAATAATCACATCGAAATTCATTTGTCGACGCGTTTCGAACCAACAAGTGTGGTTCATCGTCAGGATGAGATGAAGAATCAGATTATGGCCCCAAGTTAAATAGAGAGGTCCATCATACAATGACTACTTTTGACCAAGGAAACAACTACAAAGGATAGGGCAACAACTACATTTGACTGGACCAAGGAAAAGAAGTCAAAATTATTTAATTTATTAATGAAATTATTTTATTTAGTTTGTTAAAATAATTCATAATTATTTTTATTTTTAACCAACAAATTTGTTTATAAATAACTAAATGTTTTAAAGAACCTAAACATCGAACCTCAAACTTAAATATTTTTATATCCACTTTAATACTTTAAGACTACCTTAAGATATGTATTATTAAAGGACTATTATGAAGCTAATCAATAGTTTGTTAATTAGTTAGTAAGATCATAAGTGCATTTATTTATTTACTTTAACTAGTTAGTAAGATCATAGGTGCATTTATTTATTTATTTTAAGTATATATGTAACTACCTAAGTATATATGTAACCACTGACCTAGGTAGTTACATATATACTTAAAATAAATAAATAAATGCACCTGTTAGCACCTAAATCCGCCTTAGGCTGAAAGAAGGCAAAATTCACGGTAACCACAAACCACGCTCAATATGGTAGCTAGCCCTACCAGAACAGGAGAGGGCTCTCTCCGAGTTACAGTCAGTGAATAAATAACTGAAAAGGCCTGAGATGACTTATAGTGAACTATTTATCTTAGGCTAGTAAGTGAATATGTATATAAGAAGTGATTTTTATGAATGACTGTGTTTCTGGGATGGTATGGGACCAATGGACCTCAATGAACAGAGAACTTAATACAAAGGCACAGATTACTTCGTGAGGCAAGATAAGCGAAAAGCCTAGCAATTTAGTTTAAGATAATGCAGAATGGAGAGATTGATTAAGAGGGTGAAAAGGGCATGGACAACATGAATCCTTTTCAACCGAAGAATGAACACTGAACATGAAATTTTCCCACAGGCAGAGCAATAAAATTGAATTCTACCTTAGCTAACTTAGAAAACTTCACTGGAAATGAATATGAAATGAACTATGAAACATAAACAAGATACATATGAAACATAAGAGACACATTTGCTTACACTCACAACCACATGAAATCTCATGAAATAAGCCATTGCCTTTCATTAATCCTCTGTAAAAAATATACAATGTAGAAACAGAGTTTCTTTCCCATAGTCTCCCAGAAGTTACAAGCCAACCAACCCTTTGCAAATAGTTTTCATACAATATATAGAATGTGTCATGAAAAGATAGAACACCCAAGGGTTGGGGAGTTACTCAAATCATTACAAAATGAAGGTGGAGAGCCAAACATCAGCTACAGGTGCAACGCCACAAACATGACAAATGGCTTGGGGTGACTGTTTGCCTTCCTTTGCCACTTGGATAGAAGCCCATCTAGAGTGAAAATATTTTAAATTCCGCCTTATGTGCCGAAAAAGTGAAGTGTGATGAGCGGGCCCACTTTGGAGAAGTTGCGAATCAAAATTTCGTGAAAAGGAGGTGAAATTGGCCTTTTTTCCTATATGCGCCGCGCCAAATTCTATACGCGTTGCTCCACTTTGGAGCTTGTTTTGAGGCACTTTCCGGAGTCAAAAATGTTCTCAAATGTACTTGTTAGAAAGACTGTCCTATCTACTTTCCAACCTAAGAGGAATTTCTGAATTTTCTGCTCATATGCCCCTCCAAATCTTCATTCTCCCAAGACTTCTTCCTGTGTGTCAAAATAGGGGCAGTGATGCCATTTTTTGGGTGTTTTTGACCTCCTGGAGACTCAAATCATGCCCAAATTTCCTGCCCAAGTGCCAGTAGTCGTGATTTTGCATGCTAAATCCAAAAATGCAAACCATTTCTCATTTGGAGCTCCCAATCCTATGCGTCACGCCAGTGGCACGACGCGTATAGAGAAAAAACCTGTGTTTGTGCCAAAAAATTTCCATGTGACCAAAATTGTCCCAAATTTCTTGAAATTTGGGCCGGAGGATCTCTAAGAGGCACTATGCTAGGCCACAGAAGCTCCAGCCAAGATTCGAAACCAATCTTGCTTTTTTGCCTCTTTTGTTGCTTTGCTCAATTTTGCCTTTAAATTCCTTATTCGTGCCTTGCAAACATGATTGCGTGCCCAATAATGGTTTTTCATGTGCCTGAGCATGTACTTGTCCTTGTTTGCTTTCGCCAATCACTGTGTGTCTCCATCTCATACTCCGATGAATGTTGTGAAGCCATGACTGTTGTGTATACTGTACCTAGGCTGCCCTTTGATGATGGTGTGAGGCTGGGTGCCTTTGTGATATCTGTCACCAAGGGGAACAATGAAACAGGGAGTATTAGGAAGGGAGTAATGTAATGGGAATAGGGGTTATAGGGAGAGATTTGTTTAGGTATATGGGAGGAGTTTGGGTATTTTGATAGGGTAGGGTTTGGGGTTTTAACAAGGTAGGGTTTGGCGTGTCATGTTGACCAAATAGTGGGGGGATAGGGGAGAGGTTTTGGTAGTAGTTTAGGGCAGGGATTTTACGAAAAATGAGAGAGGGAGGATGGGAAAAATGATAGCTGAGGGGAAGATGATGGGTGGAATGAAACCTTGGCACTAACAACACATTTTAACAACCCTAGCCGTCATGGTTCTTGGTGATTTCTTATGGTTGATTTTATGCATTTGGTGGCATTCAAACCTCTCTATAAACACCATATCATTGACAAAATTTGATGAGAAAGTGATGTTATAAGGCCTACCTCTCAATTTGATAGGCTTCACCAAAATTTGGAAGTGATTGGGCACTTGTTTCGACCCTTTGTCTGTGTGCACTGCGCCCTGGGTATGCGTCGCGCCTTTGGAAAATTTCAACTGCGGGTAGGCTCTGTGTGTGCCGCGCCCCTGAGTATATGCGCCGCGTCCTCTATGTGCATCGCGTCCTCCGTGTACGCCGCGCGCTTGTGTACATGTGCCGCGCTCCTTGGAACTGCCTCCAACTCACTCAAACACGCACAATGCACACTTTGCTCTCCTAATCACTTTGCAACGTTTCTTTATGACCTTGATTTGCACAATGACCTTGTTTGCTTGTGGAAACCTTGTGGAATGAAGAATTTGCAGTTCTAGAGGAAGATTTCAGTCAACTTCAGGCCTTTTAGCCCTGTGCGCCGCACCAGTGTAAATTTACACTGGAAAATCTCCCTCTGTGCGCCGCGCTCCCTCTGTGACCATGCCTTTTTGCAGGAGCCTTTTGGAGGCCTTCTCGATGTCCAAATTGGGTGCAGGATAGCTCGTTGGAAAGGTATTTGAGTCTAATTTCCAACCCAACTATAATTTTTCAATTTTGAGTTCATTTTCCCTGTAAAATGTCAAATCTACCAAGACTATTCAAAATGTGCCCAGTGAGGCTGCCTCAAGGAAGAGTGTTGTTGCAGTCAACTTGTGAAGGTGTTCCTCAACTCCAAATTGAGCTCATGATAGCTCATTGGAAATCTCTTTGTGTCTAGTTATCAGTTTACTCATCAAGAAAGTCATTTGACCAACCAAGCTAGGGGAAAACGTGATTTTCCCAAGGTCACTTTAGAGGTGCATCAATTCTCCCGAGGCAGTTGTAGTTTTGACATTTCTCTAACACCATGACACTTGTGTAAAAAGTGAAGGAGGTTTTTCTTCCTTGTTATGTTATGGACAAAAACCTCTCTCAGTTTTCCCAAATTCATCTTTGATATCTCAGAAAAATCATTTGAGTGAAACCTATCCCGATGTGTGGGACAAGGGATTTGCCGAAATGAGGCGAAATGAAGGGGATAGGGGGCTTATAAATTCTTGAGCAAATTTTGGGAAGTGGGAGGGACGTTATAAAGTAGGGGAAAGTGGAATCTCAGAAATTGAGTGAGGGGAAGGGGTCCAAAAAGGCAAAACACAGGCCTAGCCTAGAAAATTGCCAAGTTGTTGCAAGAAACTAGGGTTTGTGCGAAAATGAGGAATTTGGGGGATTTTAGTGATGGGAAGTGTTTAATAAGGTACATTATGGATAGGGGAAGGTGTATGAACATCAAGATACAAGTTTTTCCGATGATTTGACCATCCAAGAGAAATTAGCTTCAAAACCCTAGGAGAGGGAAATGAACCTTGCCTAGGCACGACTGAGGCATGAACAAGGTGTAAAATGACCCAGTGGAACTTGACATGATGATGACAACCCTTTGAATGATGGTACACTCAGTTGAATGGTGAAATGGAATGTCATTTGGACAACTTTGACAAGGGTAAAATCAAACCCTAGACCTAATGCCTAGTGACCAAATTTTGCTTGAACACTCATTGAAATGACAAAATTTGACCTTGACACCTTAAAATCACTTGTGTAAGAGCATGTTTGATCACTAGAGGAAGGCTGCAAAGACTAAAACTAACAGCACCTATGATCTTACTAACCAATTAAAGTAAATAAATAAATGCACTTATGATCTTACTAACTAATTAACAAACTATTGATTAGTTTCATAATAGTCCTTTAATAATACATATCTTAAGGTAGTCTTAAAGTATTAAAGAGGATATAAAATATGTAAGTTTGAGGTTAGATGTTTAAGTGTTTTAAAACATTTAGTTATTTATAAACAAATTTGTTGGTTAAAAATAAAAATAATTATGAATTATTTTAACAAACTAAATAAAATAATTTAATTAATAAATTAAATAATTTTGACTTCTTTCTCTTTGTCGAGTCAAATGTAGTTGTTGCCCTGTCTTTTGTAGCTATTTCCTTGGTCAAAAGTAGTCATTGTATGATGGATCTCTCTATTTAACTGGGGGTCATGATGTGATTCTTCATCTCATCCTGACGATGAACCACACTTGTTGTTTCGAAATGCGTCGATGAATGAATTTCGATGTGATTATATTACCCTTGGTATAATGACTCTTTCATTCAAGTGTTCATTTTTAAAAGCTTTTTTTGTCATAAATTTTTTCCATAATGCCATGGTTGAAATATGTTGAAAACTTAAGGTTTTTTGTAGTTATGATCTTTGGTTTTAATTCCATTATTGAAAAATTGTCAAATTTTAAGGTTTTTCTAAGTCATGATTATTATCTATTATTTTTAGTGCTATGGTTGAAAACAATTATAAGTACTTTTTCTATAATGCCATGGCTGAAAATTGTTGGAATTTTAAGGTTTTTCAGAGATGTGATATTTTATCTTTAATGGCATGCTTGAAAATCGTTGGAATTTTAAGGCATTTTCAGATACATGATATTTTATCTTTAATGCCATGCCTAAAAATCATTGAAATTTTAAGGTTTTTCAGAGTCATGACATTTTTATCTTTAATGTCATTATTAAAAAATGTTGAAAATTTACCCCATAAAAAAGACGTTATTCCAGCATCAACGCTTTTCGTTTTTAGGGTTTTTTTGCACAATTTTTTTTGGTTTTTATTAGCTTTTAATACCATTTTTAAAAAATGTTGAAAATTTATCAAAAAAAATCGTTATTGCGCATCAACACTTTTCGTTTTTAGGATATTTTTTCATGTTTTTGGGGGGTTTCTTGGGTAGAGTTCTTGTTTTGAGGTAATAGTTCTCGTTTGAGAGGTAACCTTTTTTTGGTCAAAGCTTAGTCAATTCATGCTCCTTTCTCCTCCTTTCTGTGACTGCTTGAGAAGATATATTTTGTTGTTGTGAGTAGTCAAAATAAGGAACTCTCATTATGCATATATACTAGTAAAATGGGGTGAATTTAACCAAGTGTCACACCCTTTCATGGTGGGGATGACTTGACACTTTGGAGCCTACATGAAGCCCGAAAATTATAATTTTTATTTTATTTTCATAATTTTTGTAGGTCGACTTAGGAGGCCCCTTGGCACATGGGAATACCTCTTTATGCTAAACAAAAATCAACAAATTCACCCAAGAAGAAAGCACTGAGCCTCCTTTGTTAGTGATCACTTTGAATTTTATCCATAAATCTTCTCCTTTCTCTTTGCCCTAATCTGACCCTTTAAGGCAAGCGACCAAGCTAGAGCTTGTGTGAATTCCTAGCAAAGAGGAATTTCTTAAGTTGGAGAGTCTAAATGCCAAGAGAATAGTGATTTCCACAAAATTCCTCCTTCTGGTGGGTATTCACTTCAATTTTATCCATAAATTTCTCTACCTTAGTTACTAGCCATAAACCAACCCTAGTTTTGGATTTAGCTTCAACTTGGGGTCTTCTTGAGGGTTTCATGTGCCTTGTTCTTGTTGAAAATCATCATTTCAAACCCTTTATCCTCCCCTAGAATTTTGGTCACCCCAACTATCAACTCATTGATCAAGCCCTAAGTCTTGGTTTTCTTATGTTTGGTCTCTCTAAGGAAAGTGTATTGCCTCCTCTTAGAGCCTTGGGCCCAAATTTGTGTCTTTCCATTGTAGATCTCTTTATTTCACTTCTCACCTCAAACCTAGAATCACTATTAGGTGACCTTCCATATACCATGACTCCTCCAATCAGTGAAAATATGTAAAGAGAAGGTAGTTTTGGCTATGGTGATAGTGGGTCATTACCCCATTGTTTTCTCTTAGTTTAGTTTATGCCTAGTAGGGCATCCCTCTCCTAAGCCTGTTGGATTTTACACCAACCATACATTCAAAATATAGAAAGAAAACATCAATCAATTTTATTCTGAAACATTAATATTGTACACCAAAGCAGTGTTGGAAATATCTTGAATTTATCTTTTTTTTTTGAGATTTTCAAGTCATTAGTATTTTTGAGTTTTTCAATCCAAGTTTAATCCTGCCAATATTTTCAGAATTTTTTCCTAATATTTCCATTAAGTTTATTTTTGTATCCATGAAAGTAAAATCCCCAATCTAATATTTAAACATTGCACCAAATATTGTAATAAATTATGTATTTTCCAACCACAAACAAAGCATCAATTCACCTTTTGAGAAGCTCAAAGTCAAATAAGCATGCTTCCACATATGAATTTGAAACAAAAAAATCATATCAAACAAAAAAAAAATTTGACGCCTATTTTACAAATATTATGTACACATCACAAGTTACTAGACATGTTAAATTAGCTTTTACAATTCAAATAAATCAAATCCATAGATCTTACTTATGGAACATGTTGAATCTTTTGAATCTACACATCAGAAATCCTACTGTAATCACTGGTTTATCATCTCCTACTTGTCCTTTACATTCAACAAGTTATTTAATTATTTAAACAACAATAAAAACACTATTGCATACTACACATTCATACATATTGTGAACTTAAATAAACTGAGACAATCACACAAGGGACACTGTTATTTTTGGACAATCATTCTCGGAAAAACCAAATTCAGGAAAATCGGCGCAACATATAGAGGGTTTGTATAACTAAGAAAAATTCTGAAACAACTAGGGTGCCAAATCTGGCTCACCCATCAAAGAATAAACCTAGCAGAAGTTCCTCTATCCGAAGACAAATATTTTGACAGTTCCAGCAACTAGATGATCAAACCCCACATATGACAATTGTTGTTCCCAGTACTGGGCAATGATGGCTACTCCAAGTTCTGCGCTGGAACTGCATCAGCTCCTCTAGGAGCTGTGTCACCCTCCCAGTGAGCCTCCCTTGCTCAGAAGTCGATATGCTAAATTTTTTCTCTCTCTGCCCACATAAAACCCCAGCGCTGCCTCTAGGGAACTGTGACAGCCCCTCTACCCTCTAGCTTCTTCATTAGCTCCTCTAGCCTATGCTTTAGCCCCACTAGCTTTTGCATCACCCTCTTTGGAGTTGCATTGTCTCTCCTGCTGCTGCTCTGCCTCTCTACTATGTATCCTCAGCCTTGGAATGAAGTACCTCACCGAACTGCCCCTCTCACTGCAACTCAGATCACTAGCTCAATTTTCTCAGCAAACCTCGCCCAGAAAAATCGAACTCTTTGATTTTTTTGTGTACCTCTAATTGACCCTCAAGCATCTTCTTATACATTTCTTGTTGATGAATCAACGACTGTGATCTAATTTCTAATCAACGGATAAGATTAAAATAGGCTTGATCCTCCTCAGTTCGAACCTTCTCACCTATATTCTTATTAATGTACATTAATATTTTTATTTTCCTAAGTTTAGACTTAGGAACTCATTAAAAAGATTAATTATTTTAATAACTCCTCATTCGGGTGGAATTTCTCCAAACGATTTCTGAGTTCTGGAGATCTCAAGTATTCTAGCCCCTCCACAAAATTTTGGATCTAGAGCACATCCTATGCTACCCAAAATCAACACTCCATATTAGCGAGGAATGTACTCTAGCAATACTTCTCAATAGAAGTACTACGTTGATCCACTGCATCGGTCCTTTGTGCTGCTGATGCTTGGCCTATTGCCTTATCCACTGTGTAGAAAATCCTGTAGATTGACAATTTCATGTAATCTACTAAAACAAGAGAAAAAAATCTACTTCTACTCTTTACAGCGAAAGTAGATTCTTGTCTCTTGTTTTAGTAGATTACATGAGCTTGTGAATCTATAGGATTTTCTACATGGTATAAGAGCTGAGAACATTATACTAGAGGAGATTTCGAAGTTTTGAGTTTTGAGTCGCGAGTTTGCAGAGCAGCGCTGAAAATTTTTGTTCAAAATTTTCAGAGAAAAAAAAAATAAAATAAAATAAAGTAGCATATCTGGATTCTTTGCGAGAAAATACCCAAATTCAAAACAAAAAAAAAAATGGCCGAATCGAAGTTCATATGAGGGAGATATCCCTTATTTAAAATCAGCTATTTTTCAAGAAAATGTCATGATGGCAGGACAAAGGAAAAAATGGTGAGCCTTTCTCTTCTTGGACTCCCAAAGAGTTGGCATATGTATCAGGACTCTGTCAATGGTTGAGAGAAGCTGCTAGATTGGGAACAACTATGGTCGGATTTGATGCAGGAAGAGATCAGGAGGAACACTAGAGATGGGACCTCTTCCAAGGAAGTGGAAGAGGATTTTGCCTTAGTGAGTAAGGCAAAGTGGGCCAACGGAAATATTTCCCAAGGTGATGAGGGTAGAAAGAAGATGGAATTGATGAAAGTCAAGTGTTTTCACTGTCATGAGCATGGGCGCTATGCCAAGAACTGCCCACAAAAGAAAGAAATCAAGAAGGAGCTGACAGTAGTGGCAGCAGGTGAAGCTCTAGCTTCACAATTCGAACTTGATTTCACTCTCATTTCATGCATGGCCGACACTTCCATGGGATGCGTGTGGTATGTTGACAACAGCGTCTCATTCCATATGACAGGGAATTGAGATCTCTTTAGTGATTTTGAGGAGAAAGACCTCAAGCAGAGCACAGAGTTTGACACAGTTTGCATTGGTTGTGTTGGATACACAAGCCTTGGTTGAATTGGCATTATTGGTTACCATTGACAAACTCTAATTCCAGATTAACCTGAATATTGTGGGATATTACCATATGGTATTCCCCTGGAATAAGGAGGATATGGTGAATAAGCATATTGCTCTTCATATGGTGGCAATCCAGTATTTAATGGATACATAGGTCTTTGTTGACCAGATTGCCCAGCTTGATACTAATATGCAGGATCAAACTGTTGAGTTCCCATTAGAGAAGAACCAGGTAAAATTTCGATTGAGGACATGGGTGATGACCATGGTGTAGAAGCAACCCCTGAGTGGGTTCCAAACAATGATTGGTAACCAACCGGGACGGATGACTCACCATACAGGTGCGACTCAGGTGTGGTAGAAAACATCGAAGAGGTTACAATAAAAGATTCTACTACAGCTTCATCAGATGATACAGTCTGAGATGTTGACAGTTGTTCAGCCATAGCTAACTAACCCAAAATTTGTCTTAAAGAATCAACGGGTACTTGAAAAGAAGCAGGATCAAATGAAAAAAATCAGGAGTATTAGGGTAAAGATAAAGCCCAGTTCCAAAGTGAAACGGGGTTCCAGGTGTGGAATCTTCTTCCAATTCCTCCTCTATAGAAATTAAATCTAGTGGAAGAACTTCATCGTCAGGTTCGTAAAAGATTTCTGGTGTTGATGAAGTTGAAGTTTCAATAGTTACTGATGTCTAAGGGGTAATCGATTGATCATCTTCTGGTAAAGTGACAACTTCTGAATGTTCAAATTCGAAGTCCAGAGATTCGGGTAAATGAACAGCAGTTTCAGAAAGAGGTTCCTGAACAACTTCAGGTTCAGATGTAACTTTTGTTTGAACTGGGATAGATTCTAGATTAACTTCTGGTTGAACTAATTCAAGTTTAGAAGTACTTTCTTGTTGAGCAATTTCAATTTGAGGATCAACTTGTTGTTGAACAACTTCGATTATTGTTTCACTAGGATCAGTGTTAATGTCCTCAGGTAATTGTGAAACCTCTTCTTCAGGAACAGATGTACCAAAAATAATTGGAGTAACTGGAGTCTCTGTACTTACTGAAATAGATGATTCAGAAAACTCAGATGAAGAACTAGGAGTTCTCGATGTACTAGACTTAGTTAAGCAAGACCGCTTTGCCCGAATTGGTGTCGTTTTGGGAGGCAAAGACGGTTTCTCACTGTTCTTCACGAACGACGGGGTATGGGTTGATGTTCCTCCACGATTGTTGATTAATTTTATTATCAAAAAAGAAATAAACAAAAAGGGGTATACCAGGAAAAAGGTTTACCAAGCAACTGTGAACTGCAAAATACCTCCTGGCAAACCAAGAAGTATGGGCAGGCAATCTCCCTGAATGTTGTGTTCAGTGTATCATAGTTTACAAGGCGGTCAACTCGGTTACTTAAGGATGGATAGCAACCTAGTGTTTTCCTCCCATATATACTTGAAGGTACGTGGAGGCCCAGTCCGTATAAGTGTTGTCTAATGCAAAACCGCACAGTGAGAGCATTCCCATATAATTTACGTATTGTAACACCACCCTATATACCCGAAGGAACATGGACAAGCTACGATATACTCACGTACGTGGAATGAGGTATCACACTCGAGATGTATTGCAGACAAGTTAGCGACAACTGCTTTGTTTTACGATGCGGGAACACATCTCTAGCCTAGAACCACTAAATGTTCTCATTAATGACAATGGTCCATTAGGTAAATTGATGTTTATTTTAGGTTGATCTTGCTTAGGAATTTTCCATTCAAGTTCACCACGTGATGTATTCTGAAATTCCTAGGAATGCAACTATCATGATAAGCATTTTTTCCATTCAATTTCACGATGAAAATCCTAGTTACTTAGGGATAGAGCAATTAGATTACTTTTGATCAAAGAGCAAAGAGCACAATATGAATGCAAATTCCCTACACTATTCCTATCAGCACACACAAACTTTTTCAATGCAAAATGCATGTATTTCTTTTCGATTTCCCTTAATGTGAATGAACAAAAAGGAAAACTAATGCACAATCGATCAATAAACTCTTTTCATAAAAATGACGATTTTGTTGCGACAATTTATTTTCAAGGAAAGGAAGACTTTACGACACTTTTGTTTTCAAAGAAATGGGGAATTATGACACTTTCGACGAAAAGACTAATCATATGCACACATCAATCAATCGATCTTTCATGAATGAAAACTTTATGACAATTCAATTTTTGAAGGAGAAGACGATTTTACGACACTTTCTTTCGACAAAGATTAATCGACTAAAAAAAACTACCTTTTGACTATAGATTGAAAATGACAAAGTAAATATATAAGAAACATTTATCAATCCTAGTCTAAGTAGGGCCAGCTAAGGAGATGAAAACCTATTTTCAGGGGCAAGACATCATTGACATTCAGCAAATCATTCAAACAGGAGAAAATTGTCAAAAACCTTCAGCTCCTAGATGGGAAACTGACCCTCAAGGGATCAACGTAGGCTGCAGTGAGAGATAGTGCGCTTCATTGCACTGGCTCTATGCGCTGGTGATAGTGAGCCATTTTTTAAGGCAATTTGACATATTTTCGACTCAATTTTCAATGAAATAAGACTGAAATTCAATCAATGACCACAAGTACAATATGTAAAAATGTCTTAAGAGGTTAATAAGCTACTAAGATGGATAAACGTCCCTAGCGGAGTTGCCAATTTGTTTTCGGAAGTTTTAGTGTCTACGGATAAATGCCTAAACCCCTAGACTAGTAGCTAAGTCTAGAACAACAATGCAAAGCATTCTCTACTTTTTCTATAACCAGTAGATTAAATAAGACAATAAATAAGCCTACCTAAAGCTTTCACTTACTCCTTATCTCCCTTGACCAATTCTGTCACTCCTTTCCGTACTCAATCCGCTTGAAAAGTACCTACACATAGATAGAAAACAAAAACTGATCAAAGCATATGACAATGATCTATTGATTAAACATAAAATGGAATCAAGTGCATAATACACATATGAAAGCTAAACAATACAAACGTATGGAAAAAGATTTGAACACTTTATTGGTAAAAGGAAGAGTTACAACCCAATTTGCTTGATTCAGTGTCACTCCTCTAGTTCAATCCCATCCTCTCCTCATAATAAGCAAGACACTTTGACATCATTACAATACTTCAAACCAACTCAAGTTTCATACTAACAACATCTCCTTATAATTTAATGATTTCTAGCCCCTAATCACTTAGATGAGTGGTATTTTTTATAGGTGAATGAAGGAAGTTATGCCATAAATGGTGATAATGAATGCCCTCCCAAACTTAGATTTAGTTCTATGGGGGAAGGGATAAAGGGATTGATGTTCCTTAACTCCCTCCCTCATCCAATTTCGAGCCCAAAGGACTGGATAGCCTTGGGAAACTTCTAGAAGCATCCTATGGATAAGAATATTCCAAACCCCAATGCATATTTCTCTCAAATTCACCCAGCATAGGCCAAAGAGGGCTCAAGTGTGTTGCAATGCACCTTTGCAGTGTATTAGGTTGCACTGCAGTGCACCTTGATAAAGGCCTGCATGCGCTGATCTTCTTAGAGGCATTTTTTGGATTATTTCAGTCATGGAATCTCTTGGGAAAGAGGCATTATGATGGTTGACTTCATTAGGGCATGTAACAACTGAATTAGAGTTTGATGGGCCCCAATATATCTGTAACAGATAGTATCACACAACTAATCCCACCTTTCATCATTTGGTATAGAAATATCTACTAGCTTTCTATAAACTTCATCTACTTTAATATATTTCTCGAAAGTTGGCTTATTGATGAAAATGTGTTTGATTTCATGTTTGATAGTTAAATCAAACTCCAAGAATTCTATGAAAGCTTTACATGTGACATGTCCTTTAATACCTACAAACTTGGATGTATCTATTGCAATAGTGTAAAGTTTCTCACGGTAATCTTCCAAGTTGATTAATCTGTCATTGGGTGCCACTAACCTTGGCAATCCTCTTTGATTCAGCAAATTAAATTTAGTATGAAATCTCTGGACAACATTTTCTAGAGTTTGACACTTAGTCTCCAACTGAGTCATTAAATTCCTTTTATACAATACCTTCTTGATCTGTAGGATGGTCTTTGTCCTATCTGCAATCTGGATTTTCTCTAACTCCAACCTTGTCTTTGAGTTCAACACTTTGATCATGGATGTTGCCTTAGTTGGTTTTTGTCCCAGTGTTGTTCTGACTTGTTCAATGATTTTTTGCACCTGTCAATTAACTCTTCTTGTTCAAAAATAATTTGAATGGATGGAAAAATCTCAGTTATGGCATGATTTATATCCACCCAAATTATTTCATTGGCTTGGGCCAAGGTGTGAGCGATCAATGACTAATTTTCTAATTGATCAATCTTCTTGGCAAGTTGGTGAGATTTTTGCATCTCTTCCACTAAGAGGGTATCATTTTTTATCTTCAGTGCTTCTAGATTCTTTAGTTTTTGTTGGAGCTTATCATTTTCTTGTCTCTAAAGAGATAGGGCTTGCATAACTTTGTTCAAATCTTGTATTGATGTTGAATCCCTCGTTGTCCCTGCGACTGTAATTGTTATCATTGTTACTAGAGTTATAGTCAATTGTGCAACCTCTTATTTTTCCTTAAGTAGCTTCTCTATATGTTCCTCCATATCCTTTATCTGTATATTTTGCTCAATGATCAATTTGAGCATGTCTTCTTTATGTTGCTCACTTTCTTCTATCTCTCTTGTTTGTGGATCCTTTGTAGAAGGTAAGTTTAGTTGTTTCCTGAGTGTTGCTATGTCTACATTATTTTTCTTGAGGATCTCCTCCACTTCTTTGATATCACTGGGATCATAACCCAACTTAATCACTAAATCTTCCAATGTTTCGATTTTAGTGTCCTTTGCTAATGAAGAAATTTTCTCCAATTTTAATTGTGTCTGGACATTGGTGAGAGATGTCTTTAACTTTGAAAGTTCTATAGCAGTATTTGTCATGGTGGAGAAAATAATTTATGTAGACTGTCTATGCATATCCATTTGATCAATGGGATGTATTTTCTTTGCATCAAATGAGAATATAATCCGCTTATAGTCTGTAGGGGTTTTTGTAGATGGTACTTGAGCCTGTAAGAATTCCATTTGCATGCTTCCTTTCTCACTATCAAATGTTGTTAACAACCTATGCTGGGAGGTAGAAGTCTACTTCCAAAATTGAGCATAGGTGTTGCCTTTGAGTGTTTCATTTTTCTACTTAATTTGCAAAAAACATACTGAAAATATTGGGATCATCATGTTCACCTAATTATGTTGACTGTGATTTTTTTTCCGAAGGATTCTGTGAGGCCGAGGAGGATAGGGTATCAGGGAAGAGTTTCTATGACCCTATGCAAAGTTGTAAACCACTCATAACAATAGTTTGTTGTTATTCCTCATTCTGAATGTTGACATCTTTGAGATGTGTCCTCTATTTTTCTGTTGAATATGAATTCTTGGGCACTTATTTTTGTACTTGCTGAAGATGAAGGTTCTTTTTCCTTTTTCCATGTTTATCTTGAGGTACTGGAGTGTGGAGGGTGGTTGTAGACAGAATCTGCCCTTTTGCTTCTTGTAGTGTATTTTCCTCCCACTAGTCTTGATTCATAAACTTCTTGATCTTTGGTCTGGGGGTATGATTATAAGGTGTGCTTTTGGGTTCCACCCTTAAATTAGAAATTATGTTGAATGGATCATATGACTAGGTGAAATTGCACTGAAAATTGAATTGCTTGAGGATTGAGTCTGCCTCATCTCCTGTTGTTCTCGTATTACATATGAATGGTCCCACTTGAGTCTTGATCTTAAATTGTAACTTTCTTTTACCTGAGACAAAATGGATTTCATCCATATTGATCATTTGCCTTATGTATTCCAGAGAGAAAATCCTCATTGGAACATATTTAGGTAGCTTGTAGGGAGCCAGCTTACATCCATATACCCTTATCTCTGTATAATTCTGGTATAGATACCAGTCTCCAATTTTTGTCTACTCACTCGGCTGTAAAACCCTTTTAATCTCTGAACTGATCCTTGGCTCACTCTGACTGCTAAGAAGCCCTGTAATTGTATGAACAAAATTGTCTATGAAGTCTGCAAATTTAAACTCTGTTGAGTTTTTCCTGATTAATGAAGTCCATTGTATCACTGATTGGTTGATGCATTGATCATCTTGTTTATGTAGAGTTATGGGAAACTTATCTCCTTGCTGAAAAAGAAACATATAGACTAATACTTATAATAATAACAATATCCATTTTTAAGGTCACAGCCAATCCAGACACCAAATTGGTGTATGAGACCCCCTTGTTTGTGGGACAAGGGACCCACCTCCGCGCAGCGATTTCACTGCTAAGTCTACGAAGGCATACATACTCTACCCCCCTCTGGTTTCGAACCTGTGACCTCTTAAGAGGAAACACATGCTCTTAACCATTAGGCCCCTTAACCATTAGGCCCACTATTCATATTTAAACATGCCTTTTGTAGTAATATTCATCATTTGTTCATGCATATTATCAACCAGAAATTGACTAAAATTAAACATGAATGTTGGCTTGTGTTCATTAGAGAAAATAGATAGAAAACCTAGAATGGGCTCATCTACCCACTGGTTTGATTGATACCCTAAAAGGCAAGAAACTAAAGCAATGATATGTTTGGCTTTCTCTGAGAACATAGAAGTTGGATAAGGGGAATTTTTCTTAGGAAGCTGAGAATCTTCTGGAAGGAAAATCTCAAAAATCTGGGCTCTTTGAGGAAATGTGAGCTTATGATACAAATCCATAAGAACAGTTGCAGAAAAATGGTTGAGGGAGTCATTTTGAGGAATTGGCAACATCTGGTTTATGGTTTTATGTGCAAATCATAATATCTCCATTCTAGGCCACAATGGTTCTTTGCAGTGGATTGTATCTGGCTTGACATCACATGACAAGATTAGGGAAATAGTATGTCCGTGGGAAAATGAACATGGGTAATAGGGATTCCCAAAGGTTAATTTCATATTGCTGGTCTAGTTAGTTTTGCTTCAACCGATGATGTAATTTGAGCAGGTCGCATTCACAGTCGGTATCGAAAATCTTGTAATATTGGTTTGCCATGGCATTTGGTCTAGGTTCAGGGTAGTAGAGGTTTTAGGGTTATCCTCACTTTTTGATTTTCTACTAGAGGATTGGCCCTTTCCCTTTGGTGCCATGTCTAAGGAGTTTGAGAAAGGAAGAGATAACAGAGATATGTCGTGAACAGGTACCTAGATGAGCAATGAAACTCTGTCAATGGTAGTGGGTTGCGAGTTAGTTGAAATTGACAAGGGCTGGAAATAGTTGGGGTTGCGAGAGCTGAAAGCAGTACCTGCAATTAAAAATAATAACGCATCTAGGAGAGTCATGCGAGATGAAACGAGGTGGACTTTATAGATTGTTTCAATTATAGTTGTGGTTAGAATCGTTATAGAACAAGATTTAGGTGAATTAATGGGCAATGGGAAATTTGTGATGGATATGGTATAACAGGTAGATGGCAATGGAAATATGCGGTGAGCAAATGGAGAAATGACAAGTGGCGGGGTGTAATTAGCGGAAGGTAAAGTACGGGAAGTGACGTGGTGATCGTTGGTGGGAGCGGAGGAGTGATAGGCAAATTTCAGGGGGGGTGATGATATGTGGTTTTCAACGAGGGGGTGCGAAGTCGCGAGGACACACCATGTTCCGTGGGGCTCGGGAAAAGCAATATCGCTTTTTGGAAACACCCCCCCCCCCCGCCCTGCCGCCCTTGACATTAAAGGGAAATGGGATGAGGGGGTGTGAAGTGGTTTCCCCACCGTTGATTCGGGCGGTGAAAATCATGGTCATTAAAAAGTGTCTTTGCAATATCACAAGCCGACAAAACATCTTGTCGTCTCCTGACCTTATAATAAAACCAATGCTCAATTCTTATTACAAATTGATAATCATGTTTAAATGACATGATTAGTTCATTATTTACCCAATATTAATCTATCTAAAGCATGATTAATATATCCTAAGGGCGCATTTGATCTAGCATACCCTCTTTTTATTTCCTAAGGGTAATTCTAACCCTATTCTATTGCATAAAATGCAATTGACCAAGTTTAAATACTTTGGTCACTTTTTCTCTAATCTATCCTATCTACTAATTTCAACCAAGATTAAATAGTTTGGTTGAATTGTTTCCTAATCTAAAAACATAAATTTAAACATGTTTGATCATGATTATACTATATGATTCAAACATGAATTATTTCTAGTGGCATTTGAGCTTGCTCACTTGTACACTTGTTTTTCTTTTCATTATTTAAAAAAAAAAATATATATATATATATATATATATATATATATATATATATATATATTCATATTTTCATTCTTTTATTCTATTTTTATTTTATAAATATCTAACTTATCAAAACCATTTATGTTACAATAGTTCCAACAAATAGTTATGTCACCAATACCGCTTTTCTGCACTTGATGTGACACCTAGACAAAGAGACTCTTCATTGTAAGGTAGCATCTCGATGTCCTTTCATCTTCCTTCAGAAATTCACCCAAAGTTCTTAATTGTGATCACATATGAATTTGTCTTGCTGCCACTATGAACCGAGCTTCAGAGAGATCCGAACTGTGGAGATCCGAATGGTGCTACCCTAAACAATATTTCACTGGCCCTTCAATACTCCTTGTTTTCACTGTGATCTGAACTTATGAGGGATCTAAATTCCCTACCCAATCTCCATTTATGTGCCTTAGACTGAGCTCCTTTTCTCACATCCGAACTTTGTAATCACTCTCTGAAATCTCAAAGATATCCGAAGTCTTGGACAATGCTAATGTGAAGAGCCTAGCCCCATATATATAGTAATTCGTCCTATATAATTAAGCTGACATGAGCATCCGAATGGGTGTGTCTCCATAATGAGAAGCCAACATGTGTTTCTTATCATTTCTTGAAGCCGACATGAAGAGAGGACTTTGTTCTTGTCATTGGAGGGCTCTATAAACTTGTATACAATTGACACATGCTCAAGAAGAGCTCTTCATACATGACATTGACACTTTCACTCAATGATAAATCCTAAGACTCTCAATGGGAGCCACTAACAAATAAAATCTCTTTCTTATGAAACCCATGAAGCAAGTCTTACAATAATAATTTTATTCTCTTTCTTTTCATCATTGACAAAGATTATAATTACATGTCATTATGAAGATCAAACCTAGTTACACTTTTCAACAACTTGAAGGGGTCAAGATGATCTTAGTCATCAATTGTAATTAGATCATGGTCGTTGATTCATCAACAAGAGATTATTAGAGAAAATTGATGCGTCCTGGGCACATCAACATAATACACATTAGCCAATCAAACACGAATAAAACTGAGTTCTCATTTGTTTAGAGTTAGCAAAAAATCACCCAATTTTGAAAAGTGTTGATTAAGAATACACCTTTTTTTATAGCATATTTTTTATACTTCAAATTTTCTTTACACATATTTTTTTAAATGTTAGTGACTTTCATGCCAATTTTGAAAAGTGTTGATGCAACGTCAACCCATTTTTTGGGGAGCTTGTTTTTGACACTTTAAATTTTCTGATATATTAAGTATAGATAGAAAAAAATTAAACGCTGTTGGTTTTCATGTAGATTTTGAAAAACATTAAACTCTCTTTTTTTGGGACATATTTTTGACACTCCAAATTTTTTTATGTCGTAAGTATGCACTTTCTTTTAAATATTTGTTACTTAGCCATTTAAACCTAATATATTTATATATATAGTATATATATTATATATATATATAATATATATATTAATATATAACAAAGGAAAAACCAAAAAAAACATAGTTTTTGTTTTAAATAGTAACAAAGTAGCTCATAAAATGATGAAAATCAAACATAAAAAAATAAATATAAATAAAATTATAAAAGAATAAAAGAAAATTTAACACACACACACACATATATAACACATTAAAAAATAATAAATCAAATCGGCTTGCCATCCCCACCCCGCATCTCCTTAGCGACTGGGCGGGGGTGGCAGGCCAATTCCTGTAATCAACCCGCCACCCCCACCCCACAACTCCTTGGCGTCTGTGCAAGGGTGGCAAGCCAATTCCAGGAATCGGCATACCACCCTCGCCCAGTGGCCAAGGGGTTACGGGCCAAGGTGGACATGAGTCTCGGAATTACCCTCTAGCCCCCAACATGGTGGAGGATTATTCTAGGAATCACCCACAATGCCCTCTCGCCCCCAGCATGGTGGAGGGTGATTCCGAGAATCACCCATGATGTCGTCTCACCCCCAGCACGGTGGAGGGTGATTCCGAGAATCACCCTCTATCCTCGACACGATAGAGGGTGATTCTGGAATCACCCTCTAGCCCCCATCACGGTGGAGGGTGATTAAGAGAATCGCCCACGGTGCCCTCTTGCCACCAACACAGTTGAGAGTGATTCTTGGAATCACCCTCTGGCCTTGGCACGATGGAGGGTGATTATGGGAATCAATCTCTGGTTCAGGCATGACGAAGGTTGATTTGTGAAATCACCCTCTGGCCCCTAGCACAGTGGAGGGTCATTCTCAGAATCACCCTCTCACCCCCAGCACAATGGAGAGTGATTCCCAAGAATCACCCTCTAGCCTGGGCATGACAAAGGGTGATTCTCGAAATCACCCTCTCACCCACAACACAATGGAGGGTGATTCCTAGAATCACCCTCTAGCCCGTGCACGGTGGATGGTGTTTCTAGGAATCACCAACGGTGCCCTCTTGCCACCAACACAGCGGAGGGTGATTCCCAGAATCACCCTCTAGCCCTGATACAACAAAGGGTGATTCTAGGAAGTGATTCTCAGAATCACCCTTTGGATCCGGCACGATGGAGGGTTATTCCCGGAATCACCCTCTAACCCACAACACGGTGGAGGTTGATTCTCGAAACCACCCTCTCAGCCCCGACATGGCGAAGGGTGATTCCAGGGACTACCCTCTAGCCCCGACACAACATAGGGTGATTCTATCCCCCAGCATGGTGGAGAGTGATTCTGAGAATCACCCATAGTGCCCTCTCGCCAACAGCACGACAAAGAGTGATTCCCACAATCACCCTCTGGCCCCGGCACAGTAGAGGGTTATTCCCATATTCACCCTTTGGCCTTGGCATGGCGAAGGGTGATTCACATAATCACCCTCTTCCCCTAACATGACAGCGGGTGATTCTCAGAATCACCCTTTCACCCCCATCACGGTGGTGGGTGATTCCAGAAATCAGCCTGTCACCCCCGCCCAGTGGCCAAGGGGTCGCGGGCCAGGGCGGGCACCCCTGCCCAGAGGCCAAGGCACCCACCTTGGCTCGTAACCCCTTGGAGACTAGGTTGGGGTGGCCACCCTCGTTCAACTGCTAAGGGGTCGCAGGACACGGTGGGCCGCAACCCTTTAACGGATGGGAGAGGGTGGGCACCCCCGTTGAGCAGCCAAGGGGTCGCGGGCCAGGGCGTCTACCTCGGCCTGTGGCCTCTTGGCCAATGGACAGGGGTGGAAAGTTGATAATGGCAAGTTGATTATACATATTGTTTTCTTTTCTTTACTTGTTTACAATTTTTTGGTCTTTTTTAATTTTTTTTTTTTTTGTTTTTTCTTATTTTTTATCTTTGAATTTTCGTCATTTTATGGATTATTTTTCATTTTTTTATTTATGTTTTTTTTTTCGGCTTTATCTTTTATACAAATTTTGTATATTTGATATTTTTTGTAAATTTTAATTTTGATTTTTTCTTTTTTCAATGTTTTAATTTTATTTTTTACTTATTATTTTTCTTTTCTTTTTTTTTCTTTTTTTTTGGTAGGGGTTGTGTCAATGTTCAAGTGCTACCCGACCCCAATATGTGTCAATTTGATTGTTGATTTTTCAGTTTTCGTTACAATGAATCAAGTTCACCTTCAATATGTGTTAATTCGATGGTTGATTTTTAAATTTCAATTGCAATGTGTTAGACACGTTCCCACTATTTGTCAATTTGATGGTTGACTTTTAAGTTTTCGTTGCAATGTGCCAAGTTGTTTTAAGCTAAGATTTTAAAAGAACAACATTTTTAGCATTTGGTATAATGGCTATTTAATTTAGGTATTTATTTTTAAGGTTTAATTTAGTCATGATATTTAATCTCGAAATATGTTGAAAATCTAAAGTTCGTTATAGTCATGATATTTGTTTTTTATTACATGGATGAAAAATGTTGAAATGTTAAGGTTTTTTGGAATTGTGATATTTTATATATAAAGTCATTGTTGAAAAATACCAAAATTATAATGCTTTGTAGAGTCATAATGTCATGGTTGAAAATTCTTGAAAATTTTAGGTTTTTTGGAGTCATGATATTTTATCTTCAACGTATTGTTGAAAACTATTGAAAATTTAATGATTTTTGGAGTCATGGTATTTGATTTTTAATGTCATTGCTAAAAAATGTTGGAATTTTAGAAAAACAAAACAAAAACGTTGTTGTTGTTGTTGTTATTGTCTTTTTATTAAGGGTGTTTTTTGCGCAAAAGAATTCATTTTTACTATCATTTTTAAAAAATGTTGAAAATTTACCCCCTCCACCCCCTGGGAAAAAACATATATCATTCCAACTTACATACTTTTTCGTTTTTGGGTTGTTTTTCATGTTTTTTGGGCTAGAGTTCTCATTTTGAAGTTACAGTTCTCGTGTGATCAGTTACTTTGTTACAAGGACTTTGAATCACCCAGTGGCATATATAGCAAGGGCACAGTTTGAGCAAGGGAGACATTGGCAAAAGAGTTTCAACAAAGAATATTGACGAGAGAAATTCTCCATAGAGATTCCAACTGAGAGAAGGAAGGAGGTTGAATTATTTTGTAAGATGGAGGCCAATTCAGCTAGTGTGCATTGTCAGTGTACCCAGTGTGAGTTGTAGAGGCTATAATTCAATTTCTAGTGTTGGAGTTAGCTATGGAGAATGTGTGAGTGGATTTAGAGTGTTGCGGGAAGCAGTGTATTTTCTTGAAGGAATTTCCTGAGGCCGAGAGAATTTTCCAAAGCAGGGTGTGCACATTTTCCAATCACTAGTGCGAGCAATAGGAGGAAGTGTGAATAGGCAAAGGGAGGTCGATGTGAAAATTCAGGAACCTCGAATCCTACTGCAGGAACTGATTAAGTTTCTTCCATTTGTTAGAAAAACTTGAACAAATTATTTACTGCATCCTACGGTAAATATTGAAACTAATACACTACAACCTTCACAAATACAATACTGCAGAAGAAAAATAATGCTGAAAGAATAGAATCACACACATAAATAATACTATTATTTTTGGATCAATGTCCCCGGAAAAACCCAACTTGGGAAAATCGTTGCAATAACTGAGGGTTTTATTTATTATGCAGTTGTAAATCTGTGTACAAATCTATGGAAGCTCAAATCTAACTTTCCATACAAAGAAATAATTGAAAGGAGATCTAGTGAGAAAAATGTCACTCCCACCAGTGATCTGACACTAACCTTGGCTCAAGATGAATTGCCCCTTGCTGCCTCTACATCAACCTACGCAAATCTGTGTCCCACAACTTGGACTAGCGTCTCTCTCGTTAATTGATTAACCGTTGTCTCGAAGATCGATTCTTCTGGCCTCCAGGCTCCCACTCCAGCTTCTGGTACTAAATCACTACTTCTCCCCAGTGAACTACAGATTCCCCTCTGAAGCACGCGCGCCTCTCTATGGCACTCACTACCTCTTTGTTATGCACTCACTGGATTGGGAAATCTCCCTTCGGCCTTACTATCTCCGGCCCCTGGTCACTGCTTCGATCTCACTGAATCACCTTCGGCAATTGAATGTTGCTACTCTGGAGATCGATTTCCCGGCAAAATCGAATTATTGGTGTCTCAAGTGTGTTCTCCAACCCCCATCAAAATTCTTTTTATAATCTCTCGTTGAGGCTTCAACAGCCAAGAATAAAACATGATCGATGGCTAAGATTAACTAGAAATCGATCCAAGTCTTCTTCTAGAATATTTTCACCATGACTTAATCAATACCCTTTAATTAATCGATTTTCCCTAAGTTTGGACTTAGGTCCCATTAGAAAAAGAGAAATTATTTTAATTAAGTCGTCTCTAGGTGAAATTTCCAGAAACTATTTCTGGGTTTTGAAGAATACATGTATTCTAGCCTCTCCACCAAATTTCATGGCTAGAACACAACTTATGCTATAAAAACTAACACTCCCTCTTCGTGATGAATGTGTTCTAGTGTTGCAACCCACTGAAGCAACACCCTATCTCTGCAGCACCTCCTGTCACGCTGTTGATGTTTGGCTGCCCCGACCCACCAGCTACTATGCAACTCTGATATACACTGCATTTGTGATGTTGTTGGCCTTGTTGAACTACTGCCAACGCTGTGTTTGCATTGCAACTCCCTCTCCATCTTTTGTTTTTGCAACTGCAACGACTGCAATAGAAAGGCATCCAAAATACTGAACCAATTATGGTTGGTATGATGCATCTCTCACATGGGTCTTGATTGCTGCTAGACTCTGTGCTGCCACTGAAGCCTTTGCGGCGTTGCTAACTCTACTCTGTGCCATCTGCATTACTGCGAACTCTACACTGCGTTGCCCAGTATCTGACTTGCTACTAGTTTCTGCATCTGTCACTCTGGCATCTGACTGCATCAATTGCCACTGATCCATCCTGCTACTGCATGTTTTTGGGCTCCCATAGCAAGGTATTTATTCATGAGGTGGACCTCCTCAATAATCCTATTGATCTGGTAGCTCTCTAGGGCTAGAAAACCAAATCACCCCACCTCACTCTTGGAGGTATATTGGTGATCATGGGAAACTCTTCCTCTAATCTAGAGGACATCCTGTCAATCTCTGCGGATGCAGCCTACTAATCATGCTTCTCCTCCTTGTCCTTCTTTCTGAGAGGACATTGAGTGTTGTAGTGGCCAAGCTCACCACATCTGAAGTATTTCACCTTATAAATGTCCTTCCTCCTACGCTGCTTCTATTGCCCCTTTGATGCGAGGACCACATCTTCCTCTTCCTTTACTTGCTTCATCCCATTGTTGTTGTTGCTGCCAGTGATGGAGGTCTTCACCAAATCTCGCCTCAACTCCTCCTTCTACAGATCAGCCCACATACAATCCCAGTCTGTCAATTTTTCTTTGCCCAGAATACTCGAGACGAAGACTTGCCACTCTTCGGAAACATTGTTTAGAGCAACCACACCAACTCAATAGGCTGAGGCGTTGACCCTACTGTAGACAGTTGATCTCGAATACCATGAAGCCTCGTAAGGAATGGGTTTTTACGCTCCCCTTTATGCATCCTCATGCATCTCATCTTCTCCTCAAGATACATCTTCCATTGCTTAGAAGATCCCTCGTATAGCATAGCAAGTGCTTCCCACATCTGTCGAATAGTATCTTTGCCAACTATGTGAGACACCATGTGATCTCGAACCCCATGAGAATCAACCTCTTTCCCCTCGCCATCTCCTTCTTGTAGGCCTTCAGTGGATTCGCATCTGCAGGTACAGCTACCACACCATTGATATAAGCTTTGAAACCGTACTCATCTAGAAGACAGGAAATTATTGCCTTTCAGATCACAGAGCTGGAGGCTCCCTCCAATCGATCCTGATCTCTCAGCCCTATTGATGCCATCTCTACAAAAATGTTGAATTCCTCCTCTTCTCTTTTGCGTAGCTGTTGACTGCATTTTCGCACTCCTTGCTGGAGTGGGAAAATCTTCTCACAACAACTACTACTCTGCTAAGAACATTCGAACTTCTAGGCTAGAAGTTCCTTGAGCAAAGAATTCCCTCAGTGTGTGCCCTTCCGTCCTCTTGACGTTATTTTGCACTAGCAAACTTCTACAAAATAATTGCATCCCAGCTGAAGATCTGCTCTACAAGGAAAACACTACGTCTCCCTTTGCCTCTGGTAAGCTCTAATCTGGAAAATCTAATTTCTCTGTCGATTCTCTCAGAGAAATAAATTTTCCTCAAAAACTGGCCTTCTTGGCCCAAGGACTGCGCTGCCTCTTGAGGGTTTCGAATTATTTCCTCTGCAAAGATTCAAAATTCCTCCTTCCTTCTACTACTGAGCTCTTTGGCTTACAATATGTGCTATGATACCATGCGAAAATTCAGGAACTTCGAATCCTACTGCAGCAACTGATTAAGTTTCTTCTATTTGTTAAATAAACTTGAACAAATTATTCACCGCATCCTACGGTAAATATCAAAACTAATACACTGCAGCTTTCACAAATACAATACTACGGAAGAAAAATAATGTTAGAAGAATAGAATCACACACACATAAATAACACTGTTATTTTTGGACCAATGTCCCTGGAAAACCCTAACTTAGGAAAACCGGTGCAACAACTGAGGGTTTTATTTATTATGTAGTAGTAAATTTGAGTACAAATCTATGGAAGCTCAAATCTAGCTTTCCATACAGAAAAATAATTGACAAGAGATCCAGTGAGAAAAATCTCACTACCACCGGTGATCCGACATTGACCTTGTCTCAAGATGAGTTGCCCCTTGTTGCCTTTGCATCAACCTACGCAGATATGCATCCCACAAATCGGACCAATGTCTCTCTCGCTAATTAATCAGCTGTTGTTTGGAAGATTGATTCTTCTGGCCTCCGGGCTCCCACTTCAGCTTCTGGCATTGAATCACTGCTTCTCCCCAATAAAATACAGATTCCCCTCTAAAGAACTGTTTTGCCTCTCTGCTCTGCGCTGCCTCTCTGTGATGCATTCACTGGACTGGAAAATCTCCCTCCAACTTTACTATCCCTGCCCTTCTCTCACTGCTTCGATCTCACTGAATCACCTCTGGCAACTGAATGTTGATACTCTAGAGATCGATTTCCCAGCAAAATCGAATCCCTGGTGTCTCAAGTGTGCTCTCCAACCCCCATCGAATTTCTTCTTATAATCTCTCGTTGAGGCTTCAATGACCAAGATCAAAACATAATCGATGGCTAAGATTAACTAGAAATCGATCCAACTTTTCTTCTAGAAGATTCTCACCATGACTTAATTAATAATCAGTTTTCCTAAGTTTGCACTTAGGTCCTATTAAAAAAAGAGTAATTAATTTAATTAAGTCGTCTCTAGGTGGAATTGCCAGAAACAATTTCTGGGTTTTGGAGAATACATGTATTCTAGCCTCTCCACCAAATTTTGTGGCTAGAACACAACCGATGCTACAAAAACTAACAGTCAAATTATATTTGGAGAGGGAAAATTGCATTTCCAATTGATTTTGCCAGTGGAGAAAAATATTTGTCGAAGCTTTGCTAGTGAGAGGCAAGCAGACTGTAATTTTCAATTTTTGTTGAAGAATAATAATAAAAACCTCATCTATAGAACTGATTTTCTCCAGACTGGGGTTTTTCTAGGGCCAATTTGTCCAAAAGTATGGGTGTTAATTATTATGTGTGTGTGTGCATTATTTCTCAATCCTTGTTATTAGTTGTGAAATCTGCAGTAGTGTTTTATTCATTATTTACCGCGATTAATTTTTGAAGACAAATAATATGTATAAGATAGAAGAATAAATTTCGGTAACCACAATTAAGAAAATTTCACATGGTATCAGAGCATATCTAAGCGCATAGGATTTGCAAGAGTAAATCAACATAGGGCAAAAGAAGAGAAAAGAAAAGGGTTTATTTTCTTCATATTTTGGGTTTCGCTATATTTCCATATTTTCAAATATGATATTAACAGGTTTGAGATATCATGTCAGATTGGATGGAGCCTCCAACTTTGGTGTGTGGAAAGCCAGAATGTTTTTTCTATTAGACGAATATGGACTGAAGGAGTATGCGGAGAATGTTATTGTCATACCAACAGATCGAAAACAATTGGCAATCTATAAAAAGGAGAATGCTAAAGCCAAGAGAATTATCCTCGATGGAGTTAAAGACCATATAGTTCCTCATATTGCAGAGAATGACACAACAACGCAGATATGGGACACAATTGTAAATTTGTACTAGAATCTTACAAAAGATAGGAAATTGATTCTCAGAGAAAACTTGAGGACCATCAAGATGCATAAGGGTGAAGATGTAGTATCCTACCTCACCAGAGTTCGACTAGTCAGGGACGAGTTGGCTGCAGTAGGAGATAAGCCAGGGGATGACGAGTTGGTGCGGGTAGCTTTAAATGGGTTCTCTAAGCAGTGGGATGTATTCGTCCAAGTGATCAATGGACGAGATACACTACCAAGATGGGATCACCTATGGAGTGATTTCACTTAGGAGAATCTTAGGCTCAGCTTGGTTAATGGTAGTAGTAGCATTATTAGAAAAAATCTTAATGTTGAGAAGGAACAGGAAAATGTAGCCTTAGTAGGAAAAGGGAAGGTGAAGAAGGGGTCTAGTAAGGGATCAGGCCCAGATGGAAAAAAGAAGAAGAAAGACTTGAGTAGGGTCAAGTGGTTTGGTTGCGGATAGATAGGACAATATGTCAGTGAACGTTTGAACCAAAAAAAGGGAGAAAAGAAAGAGAAGCAGACAATAGCTTCAATGGACATTGAGGATTTTTCTTTGAGGCTAGAGGATGAATTCACTCTCATAGCTTGCCTCTCTAGCTCTACATCTAGAGATGTCTAGTATCATCAGTGAAGCATCAGTCACATATGGCAAGAGTTAGAGAATATTTCTCCAATTGTAAGGAAGAGGAGATGGAAAACAAGACTAAATGTACTCCACTTGGGAGAGGAACCATCAACATTTAGAGGGGGTCAGGTAAGTGTACCAATGTTACAGATGTGTTGCATGGGCCAGGTTTAGGCATGACCCTAATTTCAATTTCTACACTACATAACAAGGGATATTATGTCTATTTCATGGGGGGAAATGTGTTATATCAAGCACCAGAGTTGGAAGAAGGTCAAACAAATTGGGTTTCAAAGCAACAAGTTACATAAGTTGCAGATCGATTCTCCAAAAGAATTGATTATTAGCAAGAGTGGCAAAGACTTGGGAAAAATATGGCATAGGAGGATGGGACATCTACATCATGGAGCACTCAAGTCGCTGAGGGAGACTGTGATAGGATCTCTAGAATTGAGCACGACACATGACGATGTGTGCAAAGGGTGCATGCTTGGGAATTTTGTGAAACCAACATTCTCGAGGAGTGACAGTAGAGACAGTGGTGTGCTTCAGTTAATACACTCAAATATATGTGGCTCATTGTCTACAAAATCTCTCAGGGGTTATGAATATTTCGTAACTTTTATTGATGACTTCTCTAGGAAAACCTGGAACTACTTTTTGAGTATGAGGCCTTCAATCGCTTCCAAGAGTTTAAGGCTCTTGTGGAGAACATGACAGGTAGAAAGATCAAGGTGCCTCGAACGAAAAACATAGGCGAATACGCAGATAAGGCCTCCGTGGGTTACTTTGTGAAGGAGGACATTAGGAGAGTGGACAACACCATACAACCCATAGTAGAATGGGGTCACTAAAAGGAAGAACAGGACGATAGTTGGGGCGACAAGGGAAATGTTATATGACTAGGATATGCACAAGTTTCTATGGGCAGAGCCATGTAGCACAACAGTGTACATTCAAAATGGGGTTCCTCATAGAGGATTGGGGAGATGACACTAGAAGAGGCTTTTGCAAGGAAGAAGCCATAGGTTGGACACTTTAGAATATTTGGCAGCTATTGTCATGTGCTAGATGAAAAACACACCAAGTTAGAAATTGCTAAGAAGGTCTATTTAGTTGGATATAGGGAAATGCCCAAGGCGTATAGGATATATATTCTTGGTAGCAGGAGGATCATAGTGAGACGAGATGTTAAATTCTAGGGGGAGAAAGCCTTTATAAGATCTTGCAAGTTGCCAACAAATGAACAAAGTGGCCCAACAAAAGCTCCAAGGGTTCAACAGCAGCCGCAAAGACAACAGAGCACAAGAACAATTACCAGTACGAGCACTAGCTCAGGTGCAAGTGGTCAAGTGAGTTCACAGTAGATGGAGCAATAGGGGCAAGATGAGGTATTTCAGACATTGAAGGATGCACATGAGTTTGTGGGATCTCCTAAGGTGACCACCAGGGAGCGTAGACAACCAAACATGTATAAGGCATTAGTGACAAAGGTCATTGACAAATATTTTTTCCAGCTATCATGAGGTTGCATAGCATCAGGTGTTACAAGATACAATGATGGAGTAGTATAAATCCATCATGTTGAATGATGTATGGGAGGTAGTGCTTAGGCCAGTGGACAAGGCAGTAGTTGGCTCTCGATGGATCTATAAGATCAAGGATACTGCAAATGGAAGTGTGGATAAACATAAGGCTACTTTTGTGGCCAAGGGTTATTGGCAGAAGGAAGACGGACTATGAGGGGGACATTTGCTCCAGTGGCTAGATACACTTATATTAGGGTCGTAATATCTCTAGAAGTGCAAATCAGATGGCAAATTTACCAGATGGACGTTAAGACAACTTTATTGAACAGGGTGATAGAAGAGGAGATGTATATCGAACAACCATAGGGATTTGAGATGCATGAGAGAGATATCCATGTTTGCAGGTTGAAGAGGGCACCATATGGACTCAAGAAAGCTCCCAGTGCATGGTTGGTCGAATTGACAGCTACTTGCAGTAGATGGGCTTAGTGAAGAGCGAGGCAAATACAAACCTCTATTATTTGATGGTAGGATACGAGTCAATGATTCTCATTATATATGTGGATGATCTATTCTTGACAACGTCATCAAGACTCATAGAGGATAGCAAAAGGGACTTGTTAGCGGAGTTTGAGTTGAAGAACTTGGCACTGATGCATTATTTCCTAGGATTGGAGGTATGGTAGACAAATGGGGAGATCTTCTTTGGGCAAGGGAGATACACTACGGAGATCTTGAAGAGTTTTAGGATGCAGGACTATAGCCCCATATCTACACCTATGATTACCAACTGGAGGAAGATAGATGCATCAGAGGACGCAACAATGGACCAACCTTGTATAGGCAACTCATTGGATCTCTCATGCATCTAGTCAACACAAGGCTAGACATTTGTTTCACAGTCAACACTCTCAGTCAGTTCATGGTGGAACCTAAGAGAGTACATTAGACAACAACGAGGCATGTATTAAGGTATCTACAAGGTATAGTCAAGTATGGTCTGAAATATACACGAGATGATGGTGTCAGTTTGATAAGATATATAAGATGCAAACTAGGAAGGAAGTTTAGTGGATCAGAAAAGCACCTCAGGGTGTTGCTTTAGTATTGGATCAAAGGTTGTCTCTTAGTGCAGCAAGAAGCAGAGGCTTGTGGCACTAAGTTTTGCAAAAGAAGAATACATGGCGACAAAAGTGGCTACATGTGAAGCTATTTGGCTTTGGAAGCTGCTAGTGGGACTATTTGGTCAACAATTGGATTTCACCAATATCTACTGTGATAACCAGAATTGCGTAAGGATCTTTGAGAATCTATTGTTTCATGATAGGTCGAAGCATATCGACATCATATACCACTTCATCAGAGATTATGTACAACATGGATCAATTCGGCTACAGTGTATTTCCACAAATCAACAGGTTGAAGATATCCTCATGAAGTCCATGGGAGAGGAAAAGCTTGTCTACTTCAGGGATATGTTGGGAGTAGTGGAGAACACCTTCCTTACTAAGAGGGAGTGTTATTTTTTTAGTAAATCAGACAAGTGTTCTAGTTTCTTTGGTGTCTAAGAGGCTAAGGAACATACAAGGATAATTATCTCCAAGACCCATAAAATGTTTCTAAGGAAAATGTCTTAATTAGATTAATTATCTAATTATTAAATATTTTTCTAAGTCTAACTTTGGAAAATTGGTTAATTAAATTAGATTAATTGAGGTAAATCAATTTTACTCTAAAGACTTCCAGAAAAGTCACTTGAATGGGTCAAGATAATCTTAGTTATCAATTCTGATTAGATCACAGTTGTTGATTTGTTAATGGGAGATTATAAGAGAAAATTGATGGGCCAGCTGGGAACATCCACACAAGGAGTTCAAATCACTTAGTTGGAGAGATAGCAAGGGCGCACTTTGAGCAAGGGAGACACTGGCATAAGGGTTTTGGCAGAAAGGATTGAGGAGAGAATTTCAAGAGAAATTTTCCACAAAGTTTTCAGCATTTCGAGAGAAGGAAGGAGGCCGAATTATTCTACAAGAGGGAGGCCAATTCAGTTAATGCGCATTTCCAATTTACCTAGTGTGAGTGCAGATGCTAAAGTTCGATTTCCAATGCCACAATTAACTACTCTAAGAGGTGTAAGAGGTGTGAGTGGCTTTAGAGTGTTGCAAGAGGCTGTGTATTTGTCGGAAGGAATTTTCGGATGTTGAGAGAATTTCCCAGAGTGGGTTATGTGCATTTTCCAGTAACCAATGCCAGCAGGAGGAGGAGGTGTGGATAGGCAAAGAGAGGCTGAATTATATTTGCAGAAGAAAACTTGCATTTCCAGTTGATTTTCCCAATGGAGAAAAATATTTGTCAGAGCTTTCCAAGTGATAGGCAAGCAGATTGTAATTTTCAATGTTTGTTGAAGAAAAATAATAAAACCCTCATATGCAGAACTGATTTTCTTCATTGGGGTTTTTCCAAGAACAATTTGTCCAAAAATATTGGTGTTAGTTATTTTGTGTGTGTGCATTTTTCTCAGTTCATGTTATTATTCGTGAAAATTGCTGCATTGATTTATTCATTATTTGTTGTGATTATTTTCTAAAAACAAATCATTTGTATAGGATAGAAGAATAAATTCCCGTAACTACAATTGAGGAAATTTCATAATCTCATTGCCCAAGGCTTCAAAAAATCATTTTGCACTTTTGTAATTCATATGGTATGCTATCCAGGGTGAAGAATCCATCTTGCCATAGATCATTCACTAAAAATTTTACATACGGTAAGCTTCAACCTTATCTCAAAACGTTCATTGCCCTTCTCCATGCTCGTTTTGAGTAAACAAGCTCAAGCTTAAAGGCATCAAAGATCTCCCAAATGTTTAGTATGTTCCAACTTTTTGTAATTTTCCCAAGTCTTCAAGTTCAACCGTGGACAACACTAAACCTCTTCTTTAATTTCCAGGAGTGTGAACTTTGAAGTGACCCTTGCTCAGACGTAGATATATTATTTGTGGATGACTGATTTTCATTTTGAACTCGTATTAGGAAAGCAAAGTTTAGAGGAATTTAGCAGATTTTATAGTCATCGAAACTATTCCAAGAAACTCAAACGAAGCTTTATACTTTATAGACAACCATATTTTCATAGTGGTCTAGGAGGTCTACACCATGGTACTAAGTCATGCCTCCATGTTTGGTAATACCAGTGAATCAAGGCTTTCATATGAAAAGTCAGCCAAGAATTTCATTTTGCAGAATTTCTCCAAATTTGGATTCGATTAGTATGTTAAAAAAGGTGTCATTCCTGTAAAACTAATCACATATTTCCTTCAAAAATGCAAATACAAATGAGCATAGCATCTTCAAATACAAGCTGCAGCAGAGGGGCATCTATTTTTCCTGTAAGTCAGTCTGGTTGACTTCAAACTGCAAATTTTTTGTTGGTGTGTCAACTGTCTTTATATGTTTGAGAATATGATTTTTTTATTTCTTGAAAATGCGTTTTGTATTTATCAAGACAACATTTACAAAAACGCTGAAAATAAAGGCGGAAGGTTTATACAACGGAACCTTATATCCTCTTTCTTCTTGGTACTAAAGCTGCAATAATTTCAAAATAAGCTATTGAATTTAACTTGTTGGCATCCATAATCAGAAGGTAGCCTTTGGGAGACAATTGCAAATATACCTCTTTTCAGTAAGAGTGATAAAAAGATTCGATCGAACTGGCCTCATCACAAACAGATATTTGCGCCTTAGCTTCCAGGTGGTAAATAAAGCAGATATATGAAGAGAATTCCAATCCCAAATGCTAGTGGAAGGAAGAACCAAGGACCTCAAATCGCCGAACAGCACTGTCCGCCAATAAAGTTGGCCCTGAAACAAAACTGAACGTCAATACTGAACATATTTCCAGCAAGTTCTAGTGAGCATGAATTCCCATAGAATGTGCTTCAAGGTCTTTAAGCAGCTGCAACAAAGGAAAAGACCATTTTTCAACCCACTTTTGACGAGGCAAACTTTGAAAGCCAATACCTAATAAACAACTAACTAGGTAAAAACTGCATAGGTTATAACTGAGCCAGAATGACCAAACACTGTGCGAGCGAATACACTTGAATTCAAGGTCAAAAGATGTTCATTTAGCATTCAAAACAAGAGATAGTGGGTGCTTCTCATGCATAAGAGAGTAATCTTTTTGGTATCATATTGCTAAATCAACTTCCCGAATCTCCACCCTCAATCCCACCAAAAGGTGCCCTGCATATCTATATTCAATTTGTACCGCTCTTCAAGAAAACACAGTGCCATGATATCTTTGATAGCTAGCGTATCAGAGGACAACAATACCTCCTAATGAGCTAATGACCTCCAATTCAACCAATCTCGAGCATCAAAATCCTATGGATCCCTCCAAAAGGTTATTCCTTTCTTTCTCAACCTGCATGCTTATAATTTAAGACATTCAGAAATATATTGCCCCTCGTGTTGTCAACTTCAAAAAGGGCACCAACCCAAGTCCCAACCTGCAAAACTCCCAACAAAGTTCCAACTAACCAAAGCGGAAACAAACTCCCACATGGTCCAACAATTTCTGCGCTAGACACATTAAAAAGGTGTGTTAAGCCTTATATAATCCCCTTGTTAACCCTAAAACCCCTTACTAAGCCCTAGATATTGAATGATTACATTTCTATTGCTATGTAAGAGAGAACTTCTCATGGTCCCCTTTTATTGTAAGTGTACCTAAATTGCACGAAAAGGAAGGGGAAAACAGGTACGAGTTTCCAAAACGGGATGGGTACGAAACGTGACCCCCCCCCCCCCCCCCCCCCCGTCCCCAAATTTTGGAAACGGGGAAATGCAATATATATATATATATAGTATATATATATTAATTAGGACATTTAAGAAATATGTGCAAACATAATGCATATATGGTACATTCTAATTTATTACATTATGATTAAATTGTCAATGCATAAACTATAAGTCCCTAAATCTACATCACATTTACTCATGAATGATCACATAATGAAAATAGCAATATCCAAAATCAGCCACGAGAAATTTTTAATTTCTTGTTTTGTGCTTGATTGGGAGTCTCCTCCTACATAGTCGAATGACCTTAGTGCTCTTGATTAAATACAAGTTCCATACCCTAGTACCCTACGTGCTCTTGATTATTGGGAGTGTCCCTTGCACAGAGGGCTTGGTTCTTTTGATTAAATACAAGTTCCATACCTTAGCACATGACAAAATCCAATGGAAACATTGCAATCCCCCCAATCCTGAAATCCTGAAAAACAGATAAATCTGCTAGATTTTGAGTGAAATCTAAAATTCTACTTTCTCCATATGAAATCCAATGAGGGCGAAACCACTCTCAAACATCCTGAGTCATTTCATGGTAATGTTAGAAATTTAAGTAAAAAGATGAAAAATAAAGGAGAATGTCACTTTTACTTTAAGAATTTAACATTACCATGAACTGCATATCAACACTAGGTCCATAGGCTTGAACATTAGGTTCCCCCACTCAAAAAATCCTCTTTTTTATAACTTGAGAGGCATCCAGAAGATATTTTAGTCGCCCAATAAAAAATTAGAAGTGAAAAAATAAAAAGCAAAACAAGAAAAAGTCAACTTAGAAGAAGAAACTCCGTCGTACGACCTAGAAACACGTTTCCAGCTGTACTGGCCACATTTCCTCCTGTAGAAACAGGCCAATACGGCCGGAAACGCGTTTCCAGGCCGTACGGTACGAGTTTCCTCATTTTCGTTTCGTTTCCGGCCGGAAATGAACCCCTCTCCAACGTTTCCTGCAACTTAGAAGTTTACCCTTCATCATATATATATATATATATATATATATATACACTACTACAAGGTCATGATCAGTGTAGTAATCCACACACTCTTGGGTTTTTAAAAGGCCCTCCACAGATATTAGCATAACCTCCACCTCAACCATGACAAAGCCAAATTAAGGGATCCTTTGATGAAGACTAAATCCTCCATAATAACTTCCTGTGGTGCATCCATGTTCACCAAAAAGGGTAAGGCATGGAGTGCCAAGCTCCCATTGAGTGAGTGATCCACTGATTTCTTTGCCTCAAAGTCATCAAGCAAACTGAAATAATGAATGGGACAACAATCACAAGATTTAAAATGCCTGAAGTACACTTTACATTCATAGAAAGGGTTAATAATATATCAACCTCTTTCAAACTTGCTATCATTTGCCTGGGGTGATCTAGCAAAGGTGTCTCAGATTGCATTATATAGAGTTCACCTCTATACAACTTTCATTAAACTTAGCTTCAATAATAGTAGTACAACTTCCATCCACACAATATCTAGCCATATGAACTCCATTTATACATCCTCCATTTGCTCCATTTACTCATTCCCCATGCCTTCTTAGCTAGAGCTCATGGCCTCAATCCCCACCCACAACTCCTATTCTCCTATTCTCCTTCACATAGTTCCTCTCCCTCATGTGGGCACCCCATCCTCTTCTTCCCCCATTATATTTATTTCTTTTTTATTTTCTTTTATGTGGGGTCTCTAAGTATGGCGTTTATTAAGGTTGTGAAATTTCGTTCTAAAATCCACATGGTTTTGCTATCCTTTCTATAATATATGACATTTAAAGGTACAAGTGCCTTATATTTAAAGAACAGTTTATGTAATGAAACGCTCATCTTGCATTGATTACATGACACTATATAGAGGGAAGGAAGATGAAGATGAAATTGAATTTGAAGAGGGAGATTAAGATTTATCAGTTATACATGAACTCATTTGCAAGGAGGAAGCAATTGCCACCAAAAGAACAAGCACACTAAATCAAACATTATCACAATTGTTCGCAGTCACTAATTTCATGCAATGTTTTAAAACCGCAACCGGTGACTGGACCGGTCCACCTAATGAACCGGGTTTTGAACCAGAATTGGTCGAACCGGGACTGGTCAGGTCTAAACGAACCGGTTTAAAAAAATACATTAAATAGTTATTTTTTAATGAAAAAAACTATTTTTAATATTTAAAACCGTGATTCCAAACCAATAGAGACAAAATATGCAAGGTTTGCTCATCTATATACCATGTAAAGGTGAATATACCAAAATGGCATCGAGTGCAATACATATCCACAACAAAATACATAATCAATGAGGCTCTAAATGGCCTCTAGAGTCCGAAAACAATGCTCTAAGCTATGGGGTCACTAAACTACTACAAGTCTACATATCAGTGATCAACAACATGATCACTCCTCATCATGATCAAACTCATCACCATTACTAGACAAGAGATCATCAACATGAGCTACATAAATAATATGCCTCCGAGTTTGAGGACTCCTAAAACTCCTCTACAACTTTAGTAGTAGCAAAAATAGACATCAAAACTACAAATCACTGATCAACATGGTCACTCATGAAACTCATCATTGATTCAACGTTACTAGAAATACATAAACATCATCAACAAGAGATACATGAACATCATCTAGCTTAAAGTCTTCAGACTTGGATTGTTCAACCTTATAACATGATAGAAATTGAAAAGGTTTAACATGCCTAACCAATAATTTTGGTTTGAGCAAAGGGTTCATCTCCTCAACCTTATAATGTGGTAGAAAAAGATTAGCATGCCTAACCAGTTATTTTCCTTTGAATGAAGGGTGCATTCTTGTTAAGGCCATGGTAGAGGAGTTCAACAATCAATGCCACCACGATCAAGGTTCTTAAAGGGCTTCATGCTCTTGATCAAATGTCAATCTCATACCCTCACACATGATAGAATCAAATGGGGACATTGCAAACCTCCAAACCATGAAACCCTAAAAACCATGAAGTCCGCTGAATTTTGAGTGAAATCTAAAATTCTAGTTTCTCCATATGAAATCCAATGAGGTCGAAACCACTCTCAAACATCCTGAGTCATTTCATGGTAATGTTAAAAATTTAAGTAAAAGTGACATTTCCTTTAATTTTAAAGGAAATGTCACTTTTACTTTAAGAATTTAACATTACCATTAATTGCCAACATTGTTAGAGTTGAAATGTATCAGGAAAATGAGAGGGTAGGCATGTTTTTCTTGGAGGGACTATTTTTGGAGAAAAACAACCCCAAATTTCCCTCCAAACCGCTTCAAAACTCACAAAAATGCATTTTGTGGGGGTTATAACTGCCCTGGCAATAAACCGGCTAGTTTAGGACAAAACCGGCCCGTTTGACCACAAACCGATTGATTCCGTCCTAAATCGGCTAGTTAGGGAAAAAAAAGGCGAAATGAGGAGGTAAACCTTGTTTTTAAGCCGGTTTGACCCAGTGGGCTTGCTAACTAGTCGGTTTGACCAGTTACCGGTTCAGATCGTTTTTAAAACACTGATCTCATGGCTTCAACAGATAAATTAATGGAAGACAAAGTAATGGAAACAATTATGCAGCTCCAAGTGAGACAATGCTCACACTAAGAGGCTACCCCTTACTCTCACATTTATCAAAGCAGCATCAGCGTACATTTATAGGAATACAATCTAGTTCAACAGTTTGAAAATAGTCATAAAAAATAGGATATGAAGAACTAATTTCGGAGAAGCAATCTCAAGTACACAATAACAATGCATGACAAAGCCTAATAATGTTTACTCTAGAATTTCTCGATTTTTTTTGCTGACACTCCCCCTTAATGGGGAATTGTGTTCTCTATGACCCCTAATTGATTCCGACATATTTCAAATTTTGTCTTTCCAAGAAGCTTTGTAAAAGTGTTAGCCACATTTTCATTAACATTACAATAAATTAGATTAATCTCTTTTCACTGCATGTTTTCCCTCACAAAATGATATTGGGTCTCAATGTGCTTTGATCTAGCATGATACAAAGGATTGTTGGCTAGTTTGATGAAACTTTGATTATCACATTTGATAATCGTTTGCATTTTCTATTCTTCTCCCAAATCTTCAAGAATTTGTCTCAACCAAATTGCTTCACAAGTAGCACTACATAAGGCTTTATATTCAACTTTAGTTGATGACAAAGAAACAACTACTTGATTCTTACTACTCCATGACACAATTATGGATCCAAGGCTGAATGTATATCTTGTGGTTAGTTTTCTGTCATCGAGATTTCGCCCAATCTGAATCAGAAAAACCTGCCAACTCAACATCAACTCATCAATATATTTAATACCAAAATTATAAGTTCCTTTCAAATATAAAAAGACTTTCTTTGTTACTTTCTAGTGGATTTCATGAGGTTTAGCCATGAACTGACTAAGGATGTTGACTAAATATTATATGCTTGGCTTGGTTGTGGTGAGATAGTTTAAACTTCCCACCAATTGGCGATACAGTGTACCATCCACCTCTTTTAGCACATCATCACTGTAGGGTTTAGCATTTTGTTCTAAAGGAATTGGCATTGCCTTACATTGATTCATATTGAATCTTTTGAGTAGCTCCCTTCTATATTTCTTTGTGTGACTAGTGTCTAACCGACTTTGTTGTTTTTCCACGATACTAGTGTCTAGGATAGAATCTTAAATCATTGACACTACCAAACCAAGTATCACAACGAGTCTACTTTGCACAACGGAACAATATACAACTGGGAAAATCTACTAGAGCACAAAATATACACAACTTTACACAATTTTGTATAATAAACCAATCCTCATTATATTAATCCAACTATTATAATACAACAGTCTAGGGCTCCTGTACTAGGGATAATGGCCCTCAAATATCCACTAGTACAAGAATACAAAATACAAGATAATATGACAATCTAGTTGATGTAGTGGACCCTCACAGTTGCTTTGTCATATCTTGTACATTGCGGTTCCTTTGCTTTTGTTCTGCAGCACCTGCCTTTAACAATGCAACAACTCATTTAAGCCACTAAAATCAGCTAACCAATCTTCCCTCTAGTTGATCATAAATCCATCTATAACCAACACATAGGGTCTTCATGCTCACTAGCTACTCCTTCATCCTTTAAGGCAACAACATTTTGAGACTTCTACCCACTGTTGCTTCTCAACTCTTTGGGACTTTTTCTTCCCACTATAGTCTTCCTATGCTGCTCCAATGAAGACTAACATAGGGCAGGAGGGATGCCACCTATCATCATTGAATGTCGCTTCTCCAACAATAAACACTAGCTGTCAATAACTGCTCTTGGTTGGCAAAACCTTGAACTGCTTCAAACTACCACTCCTAGCAGCCACCTTTGTCCATCAAGGTGCTACACTTAGGGCTCAAACTTGGGCACTTTCATGCTTCCCTCCAACATACCTCAAATGCCCAATACAAATGTCTACACTATGACCTCAACCACCTAGCATCGAACTCGAAAAAAACACATCAATTCATACCTTGCGGTTGTATTTGGTAAGCGCAGCCCTCGCGATTGTACTGGGAAAACTTGTGCGGCGCTCACGGCTGTATTAGGAAAACTCATGTGCCCCGAATCTGCGACTTCAGAAGAATTTTTCATGCGGCCCTCACACTTGTCGTGAACTGACTTGCATGATCCAAAGCCAAAACAATCCTCAATCCTCCACGTCTAACCTGCTTTCCCAGTTGCGACTGCCTCAAATGTGACCTTTATGAGATAGATGCACTTTTGGACGTGTGAAATGCCTGCCAACTCACCTTATATGTATATAAAACATAAGGGTTTCATGTGGTGTGCTCCAACATGTCTCGTGTCACTCTATTACTCCAATTCAACCTTACTTTTGTGCCACAAAACCCACCAACTATAAAGAAAAATTCATATCTCCATTTCTAGAGCTCGGATTTGAGTGATTTTTGTTGCCCTAGATTGCTTTAGAGGTCCTCTATCATGTCAAATCATCACATGCCAAAAGCTTCTTATGGTTTGACACCCACAAGCTTGGGTGCAGAGCCCACACCTTGGGTTCCAAGCCCACAAAGCACTTTTGTGGTGCTCCAACCTCCAAAACCCAAACCCTATGGCTTAGAGTACCTCCCAAGCTACCAAATCTCAACACTCCCACTTAGCGAGGGAGGTACTTCCAAGACTAGGAAGTAACTCATCATCATCATTGTCACTGCTTGCAACACTCCCCCAACTCTTAGCTCACAAAATTGCAGCAATCCCTGCAGCATGGACTACACCTGTCATGGAAGTGTCAATGTCACTAGAAGCCTCCTGCTTCTTCTTCTTCTCCTATATGGTTTTCTAATCTCTCCATGATTCCTTCTTGCCAGATGTAGAAGCACACTTGCTCCCCATTGACTACGTGCTCTTCTTAGGTTGCACAGTCTCCCTCTGACCCTGCAAACTCCCTCTAGAAATCAACTCCCTCTAAGCCTATGGAACCTGGATCTTCGTCTTTGGAACTTGTACCTACTCCTCTGAAGCTTGCACCTACACCTGCTTCTCTGGAACTTGCACCTGGTCCTCCTCCTTCTTCTTCTTCTCACGGTCCATAGGCTTGTTTGTCAGCCTGTATAGACCATGCTCTCTAATTCCAACCACGACACCTATGAAGCTAGAGCCTCTGGGCCTGAGTCTTTCCTTTCCACTCTGGAACAAGACTTCAAACCCCTTGCGCCTGATCGTTGACATATATCATGCTATATCTGAGTCTTGGTACAAACAATACATCCTAGACCCGCATCACCTGTCCTTACTCCATCCCAAATGGCACGACCCCCGATCCTCTGATCTCCTTTTGACTCTTATCGTCCAACACCATGTGCAACTTCAAGTCCCACTCATCGAGAGTCTCGAATACATCATGTGAACCTGTCATATGCTTCAACGCACCACTATCCACGTACCATGCAGCCTCATCAATCGTACCCTACGAGAAAAGAGAGATCAAGGCAAAGTCCTCTTTCTCCAACCTCCTGGAGTGATCATCTATCTCGACAAAAGTGGTGACACCTGCGACCTGCTTCCCTTTCTTCTTCTCATCATCTCCCTGCTTCTTCCTAATCGGATATTTCATCGAAAAATGACCCATCTTGCCACAATTGAAATACTTGATCTTACTCAAGTCCTTCTTCTGCTTGCCCTTCATTCAAGCTGCAAGTGCCACATCATCATTTAAAGCCTTCTTCTTCGGATGACAATCCTTGTCTCGCTACTCTTCTTGAATGAAGTCATCCCATAGCCTATTCGAGTCTAGCAACTTCTCTTTGGCAACAATCCCCTTGATGAAGGGCTTCCATTCCTCAGAGAACCCTTTCAAAGCAATCCTCACCGTATCAAAATCTGAAATAGACACACCAACGGTGGCAAGCTCATCTCGAACTTGAGACAACCTCGTCTGATACGAAGTCACTCCTTCACCCTGCATCATCTTGGTGGACTTCAACTTATCCTCCAATACCAATACCCAGTTCTCATTCTTATTTTGGAACAAATTTTGTTGAGCCATCCACATCTCATGTGCAGAGTTCTTCTTGGACAAATGAGGTATTAAGGAATCCTTCACACAATCTAGGATGATCAATCTTGCCTTCATATCCAATTCCTCGTACACTTCCAGCTCCTTAGGCTTTGTCAGCTTCTTGATTGCTTTCTCGGCGAACTCCCAGATCCCGTTGACCTGCAAGACCAACTTGACCCTTTCCTTCCATGGACTATACTTGGACAACCCTTCCAACATGTCCTCATACTGGAGACCAACCTGCAACTTTGACATTGTAGTGGGCCCTTCACTTACAATGTGACCAACTCCCTCTTAAGTTGTACTTCGTTGTGCACACTCTGAGTCACTGCCCCTTCAAAGTAACTCAGACACACTTTGATACCATGTTGTTTTTCAATGATACTGGTGGTTTAGGATAGAATCTTAAATCAATGACACTACCAAACCAAGTATCACAACAAGTCTACTTTGCACAGCAAAACAATATACAACAGTAAATCTACTAGTGGACAAAATATATACAACTTTACACAATTTTGTACAATAACCAAATCTTCGTTATATTAATCCAACTAATATAATACAATAGTCTACGACTCCCATACCAGGGATAATGGCCCTCAAATATCCACTAGTACAAGAATACAAAATAAAAGATAATTTGACGATCTAGTTGATGTAGTGCACCCTCACAGATGTATTGTTGTATCCTATACACTGTGGGTCCTTTGCTTTCGTTCTGTAGCACCTGCCTCTATCAATGCACCAACTCCTTTAGGCCACTGAACTCAGCTAACCAATCTTCCATCTAACTGATCATAAGTCCATCCATAACCAACCAATAGGGTCTTCATGCTCACTAGTTGCTCCTTCGTCCTTCAAGGCAACAACACTTTGAGACTTCTGCCCACTGCTGCTCCTCGACTCTTTTGGGACTTTTTCTTCCCATTATAGTCTTCCTGTGCTTCTCCAATGAAGACTAACATAAGGCAGGAGGGTTGCCACCTATCATCATCGAATGTCGCTTCTCCAACAATGAACATAGGATGTCAACAATTGCTCCTGGCTGGTGAAACCTTGAGCTCCTTCAAACTGCCACTCCTCGCAGCCACCTTTGTCCGTCAAGTTGTTTCACTTAGGGCTCAGACTTGAGCACTTTCACGTTGCCCTCCAACAAATCTCAAATGTCCAATAAAATTGTCCACACTAGGACCTCATCCACCTAGCATCCAACTCAACATAAACACATCAACTCATACCTCGCGGTTGTACCTAAAAATCTCGGGCAGCCCTCGCGGCTGTACTGGGAAAACCGTGCAACCCTTGCGGTTGTACTAGGAAAACACGCACGCCCCGAATCTGCGACTTCAGAAAAATTTGTCGCAACCCTCGCACCTATCCTGGACTAACTCACACAATCCGAACCCAAAACAATCCTTAATGCTCCACGTCTAACCTCTTTTCCTAGTTGTGGCTGCCTCAGATGTGATCTCTATGAGATAGATGCACTTTTTGATGTGTGAAATGACTTCCAACTCACCTTATATTTATACAAAACATAAGGGCTTCATGTGGTGTGCTCCAACATGTCTTGTGGCACTCTAATACTTCAAGCCAACCTTACTTTTGTGTCGCAAAACCCACCAACTACAAAGAAACATTCATATCTCCATTTCTAGAGCTGGGATTTGAGTGATTTTCGCTGTCCCCGGTTGCTTTCGAGGTCCTTTATCATCTCAAATCATCACATGCCAAAATATCATTGTGGTTCGACACCCACAAGCTTGGGTGCAAAACCCACATCTTGGGTTCCAAGCCCATAAAGCACTTTTGTGGTACTCCAACCTCCAAACCTCGAGCCCTAGGGCTTGGAGTACCTCCCAAGCTACCAAATCTCAACAAAATTCTCTCCATATTTCAATACCTAATCAATAATGTAATTCACCAAGGTCTTTCATCTCAAAAACTTGTCATGGTTGTTTTTTTATTTCTTCAATCAACTTAGAAGAATTGTTTGTTACAATAAAATCATCAACATACAAGGAAATCAAAGCAACATGCCCCTTCTGATCTGACTTGATACAAGTTAGGATCACTCTTACTTTTCATAAAACCTTTCTGAAGAAAGGAGTCAATCTTTACATATCAAGATCTTGGTGCCTATTCAGTGCATATAAAGCTTTCTTTAATTTATAAACAAGATGCTCTTGACCCTTCTTTACAAATCATTCTAGATGAACAAGATACACTTCTTCCTTTAATTCCACATTAAGAAAAGTAGACTTAACATCTCACTGATGTAGTTTCCAATTATGTTTTGTAGCTAATGCAATCATTAATATAATTGTATTTAGCTTGCAAAAGTGTATTCATAATCAATTTCCTCTTTCTGTGAATAACATTTTGCAACCAAACTAGCTTTGTTTTTATTTATACTACCATCAACATTAAACTTGAGTTTAAACAACCATTTGGATCCTTTGGGAACTTTATTTTCAGGTCATTCAATTAATTCCCATGTATCATTTTTCATTATGGACTCATACTCTTCTTTTATTGCATCTCTCCAGTTTTTACGCTCTTTAGCTTGTTCAAAATTCAAAGGTTCTATGACAATCATTACTTCAGTCATCAAGGCATAGTCTTCATACCTTATAGGTATTTGAGGTTGACGTGATGACCTCCTTGGTGCTTCATTGTTGCGACCTCTTCCTCTGCTTTGTGGTGAATGATCTGCTCCTCCTAGTGTGGTTCGGCTGCTTGAAGTGTCCATGTTGTTGGATTCTTCCTCTTGTTTCTATTCTTGTTTATCATCTACTACTCTAACATTATCATCGTGATCATAAGGAATATGACATGCATCAAATTATCCACCTTATGGCCTTCATCTGCATGCTCATGAAATAACAAGTCTCTACTTGCAAAAACTTTATGTGTGTAGATATCAAAGATGTTATATGCTTTGCGATAAGAACAATAACCAATAAAAATGCATTGTATTGCTTTTGCATCATGTTTTCTCCTATCTTCTTTGGGAACATGAGAAAATGTTGTACTTCCAAATATTTTTAAATGACTTACTATTGGTTTATAACCGTAAGGAGCTTCAAAAGGAGTTTTATAGTTTAAACTTTTAGTTGGAAACTATTTTTTAAATAAACAACAGTACTAATAGCTTCAACCAAAAAATCATTGGTACCTTTTATCATGCTTTGTGCATATTCTACTGAGGTTGTTCTTCTTTCAGCTGCTCCATTTTGTTGTGGGGTATGCGGCACCATGCATTGTTGCACAATTCCATAGGCTTTGCAATACTTGGCAAATGCACCTGATATATATCTCCCCCTTCATCTGATCAGAAGGTCATGTTGTTTGCTTCTCAACCATATTTTTAAATTATTTTTAAGTATTCAAATACATAACTTTTCTTTCTCATAAAATAAGCCCATGTATATTTTGTGCAATCATCATAAAGCTCAAGAAATTGTGCGTTCCTCCAAATGATCTTGTATGCATAGGACCACACACATCTGTATACACCAGTTCAAGAATGTCTCTTTTTCTTTTATCTGTATGAGTAAGGAATTCTTCCCTATGTAGCTTCATTTACGCACACCCTTCACATGCAGTATGTTCATTTTTAAGCAATGGAAGTCCCTCCATCATTCCTTGTTTTTTAAGTAGTAACAAATCATGATAGTTAAGGTGACACATACCTTTGGTGCCATAAAACTTCTATTTGTCATGGTTGTAGATGCCAATGCCTGATGTCTCTTACTCATCACATCAAGCTTATATAAGCCACCAACTTTTACTCTTGTTGCAAGAACCTTGTAATGATCCTGCATATCTTTCACAAGAGAATATGACTTTACGAATTCTTCCTTCACAACCTGATCTGTTATGATAGAAACTAAGATCAAGTTCTTCTTTATACCAAGCACATACATCACATTTTGAATCTGCTTAACACAACCATTTGGTGATGTCATAGATACATCACCATCTCATTTAATTTAATGTGAACAATCATTCCCAAGATATATATTAGCACCACTATTTGTTTCATGATAATTTTCAAACCAGTCCTTGTTACAAGACATAAGAATGGAGGCACCAAAATCAATAAGCCATGTATTTGATTCATTTGATTCAATGGACAGGGAAACACCTAAAATAAATAATCTAAGATTGTTGAAGTCGTTACTCATTGTTTCTCCTCTATCAGCTAAATGACTAGTATGCCTTTTGTTTCTACGTTGGGGCTCATGATACTTCCTTTTAAAGCAATCTCTAATGCAGTGTCCAAATATGCCATGATAAGAACATGCATCATGATGTGGCTTTACATGTGGTGGCTTACTTCCCTCATTGTTTTCCCATGGCTTTCCTCTAGAATGTTGCTTTCCTTTCGCCACCAACGCCAAGTTTGAATTTTGAGACCTGCAATTAAGATTTTTCCTTTCTTCTTGTTGCAAAGAATTCCTATGAGCTCATCAAATGTAGGAGTTGTTTCTTGGGCTGCAATATCTATAATAAACATGTGATATTCTTCTAACATACCATTCAACCATATAGTTACCAAATATGTGCTAGAAACTTGTTCACCAATATCACCCAGTTTGTCTTTCAAATCTTTAATTCTAGAAATAAAGTTGTTTATATTTTCAATCTCCTCAATTTTCATTGAAATCAATTCACTTTTTTAGAACAAAATTCAGTTTGTATTGGTTGTTTTATACAAGCGTGTAAGGATATCCTATGTCTCCTTAGACATATGGCAGTTTCTAATATGTAGAATAATATTGTCCTTCACGAACATTCTAAGAAGTACTTTTGCTTTGCTCGGACAACGCTCCCAATCCTACACTGAGTTTGCAGGGGCTACAAGTTTGTCTTCTTGTCCAGATACAATGGGCCAAACATTGGTGTCTTCCTTTTGAAGCTTGAACTTCCAATTCACATAATTGTATCTGTCTTAATTTGTTTGCTTTGTTTAAATAAGATTCTGCCAAAGAATTAGCCATTTTGGAAAAAAAAAAAATATTCCCCAACTTCAAAACTACAAATTACCTTCCCTTCTTCAGCCTTCAGATCATAGGTTCCTCATACTTTATTGAATTTATAATTTGAACAATATTGCAGTCTTCAACACCGATTCCAAGCATTCACTCAGGTTCATGTAGCACGATAATACCTTACACAACATGCGCACAAGTCCTCATGCAGCTTCCACTTGAGACATCACTCATGACTTAACAATGCACTCACTTTGTATTGTTTGCTTCCTCCACTATTGCCTTGTGACTGATCTTTAGAATCTTCAAAGGCAAGGAGCCAGAAGGGAGAGAACAAGACACCGTTGCGTCAGGTTGACCAGATGTTTTGGATATGACAAATAAATCAGTAAGAAGGTTAGGGGCTAAAGTGGTGATCATGACCAGCAATCCAAGAGCACACAACGATGTGGTGAACGAATGTAAAAATGCAAGCATCCCATCCTTTGGCCCAATATGGAATTCTTGATTTGGTACTACTTTCCCGCTACGCAGGTTCAAATGCATATTGAGTGGCCCAAGTGGCTAATCCTGAACTAGTAGAGACAGTTGACCGAGTACTGAAGCAATTCGGGAGCTATAAGCGCATTCCTCACGAGTCGAAGGGGGTATACGCATGCATAAGCCTACCCACTAGCAGCTCAAAAACTCAATAACTGAACACCACACCCATTCATGATGAAATCAATTAATTCAATCAGGGCTGCGCCTACAGAGAGAAAATACAAGCCCGACAAGTTTTGGCTCAGATGTCTGTTATATCATTGCCCGACTAACTTCTTAGTCGCATTCCTCAATGGGACTCTCAATATTCTGCTTACAATGAGCTTCAACACACAACTTAAGGCACAGACTTCAACGCGCACTTATTTTCCACACACAACAGCTCCCTAACTGATCTCCACAGGCACAATGCTCCAACGCATCAGCAACCCTGATGCCAAGATAAATTAATGGAAGACAAAGTAATGGAAATAGTGATCTAGCTCCAGGTGAGACAATGCTCACACAAAGAGGCTGCCCCCCTACTTTCACATTCATCAGCCCAGCATCATCTTAGATTTATAGGAATATAATTCCATTCAATAGTTTGAACAAATTCCTAAAAAACGAGATCTGAAGAACTAATTAAGATAAACAATCTCAAAGACATAATAGCAATGCATAAACAAAGCCTAATAATGTTTATTCTAGAATTTCTCCATTATTTTGGGAACACAGCTTGGCTTTCGTATCTAAAAGCATTATTAATTCCATCCATTTAGGCCTTACTAATTCCATCCATTTAGATAGCTTGATCGCATCTCTCTTCAATTTTACGTGGCCTTAAGGGTTCATCAATGTGCAGCGAATCGTGAATTCCAATAAAACCTGAACTATGGTATTATTGCCCTAAGGTAATGAACTCTCAAATTAGTTCATAATTAGCCTTTATTGTTTAATACTTATTAATTAAATTAATAACCCATATTTAAGACCTAGCCTCGTTTTGAGAATTCATCAAGTTAGACCGTAATTCCCTACTTTAAATTCGTTACTGTATATATTATAGAGAAGATGCACATATAATTTGCTGGATATTGTTTGCTTTTAATTGGAATTTTTACAGTGTGAGGCTTTTTTTTTTTTTTTTTTAAATTGTACTTAATCCGGATCTGAGTTCAAATTTGTATATTGTAACTATGGTTTACACCAGTAACAATGGGGTGGTTAAGTCACCAAACTCTACTGCCCTGGCTCTACACATAATACGACGATGCAGGGGAAAGATAGAGTGCATATTTCCCATCTAGCAAGGCAAGGCAACATAAATGTCTAAGCATACTATGCAAGCTCATGTTTGTCACCAATAATCTCCACAAGTACAAACTCCATCCCTGAAATGATGAAAACGATTTGTGTCCCTCACAATAATTTCTCTCCCAACAATCTTGGAAATGAACTTGGAGGCTATATGACAATCACCACACATGCGAAGGTTTTTATTGATTCGGATAGCTTTAGTGGGGCAAGTACTAATAAGACCAAAAGCTATTGCCAGTCTTTCACTGTGACTACAGAGGATGTATTCCTTCTGCTCTTCATCTATATTTTGAAGCACAAACTTCGTATCAGGCACGTAGCCAGCCTCTTTCATCTGCCTTGACAAGCTCTTTAACAGTGAATATATTTCCTCCCAATGTGGGTGCGTTCGGTCTTCTACTCGGAATGTGTGGACTCTATTTTTCACCTCAATCCAACTGCATCCAGGCCTCGGCTTCAATCCTTTTTCCTTCATCATTGCTCTCACCTTTGCCACATCATCCCACCTGCCAGCAGCAGCGTAGATATTTGACAAAAGTACAGCATTTCCAGCGTTTTCAGGCTCTAAATAAAAAAGGTGCTTAGCTGCACGTTCTCCTAATTCAACATTGCAATGGATCCTACATGCGCTCATCAATGCTCCCCAGACACCGGCATCAGGCTCTATTGGCATATTTTCTATCAACTTTTCAGCCTCTTGCAAGCGCCCAGCACGACCAAGAAGATCAACCATACAGGCATAATGCTCTACATTAGGTGAAAGGTTATAATCTCTGTTCATGCGCTCAAAATACAACCAGCCTTCAGCCAAAAGGCCAGAATGGCTGCAAGCAGACAAAACACCCATGAATGTGATATGGTTTGGCTGCATACCTGCCTCTTGCATTTGGTCAAAGAGTGCAAGAGCTTCCTTGCCATACCCATTTAGTCCATACCCTACAATCATAGCTGTCCAGGAGACTACATCTCTATGAGGCATTTCATCAAACACTCGGCGTGCAATGTATACGCTACCACATTTAGAATACATATCTATGAGTGCACTCCACACAAATACATTACACTCGATTTCACTTCTAAGTATGTATGCATGGATCTCGACTCCCTGCTGAAAAACTGCTAATTCAGCACACGCATGAAGGATACACGACATTGTCATCGCATTAGGCTTCACAATCTCCTCTTGATGCATCTTAGAAAACAGATTCAAGGCTTCATCAGCATGCCCACACTCAACATACGCTCTAATCATGGCACTCCATGAGATCACGTCTCTTTTAAACATTCTGTCAAACACTTGACATGCATCCTCTAACCTCTCAAATCTCCCATACATTGCCACAAGACCATTGCCCACAAACACATTGAACTCGAACCCTTTCCTAATAGCATAACAATGAATCTCCCTTCCTTGCTTCGGATCCAAACAAGCGGGTAGAATGCTCGCAATCGTCACCAAATTGGGCTTCAAACCCTTCGCCCCCTCTTGCATCCGACGAAAGAGCTGCAGAGCTTCAGCAGGGCAACCATTGTGTGCATTCGCTGCAATCATGGAGCTCCATAACACGACATCTCGTTCAGACATGTTTTCAAACACTTTGGCTGCATCCTTCAAAATACCACACTTCGAATACATATCCATAAGCGCGCCCCCCACGAAAACATACGAGCAATATCCACTTCGTATTACTTGAGCGTGAATCTCCATTCCCTGTCGCAGAGCCGATAAGGAAGCGCAGGCTTTGAGCACGCTAGAAAACGTGTAATGATCAGGCCTCACACCCGTCTCCTGCATTCTGTAATAAAGCCCAACAGCTTCCACAAACTGCTCATGCCTCACACAGCCTTTGATTACCCCATTCCATAAATAGACATTTCGATCGGACACGGCTATGCTTTCGAAAACTAAACGAGCGTCCATCAGAATACCGCAGACAGCATACATATTCACAAGCTTACTAGACAGAAGCACATTGTGGCCGAGTCCTGCGACGAGGATGCGAGCATGGAGTTGCCTGCCTTGAATCAGAGCTTCCATGTCCACGCAGGATTGCAAGAGAGAGGCGTATATAGAAGGATCCACCGCAGTTCCATCCTTGTGGAAATTTTCAAACTGGTTCATCAATGGATTCTCTGTATCAATGCCTTCTTTAGCTGTGGGGATAGGACGCTGTCTTCGTCTGGGTTGCGTTTTAAGAGCAATGGAAACTGAATTCGGTGTGGAAAATGGAGACTGGGGAAAGATGTCTGTTGGTTGTTGGAGATGCAATTGGTTTCGGGTTTGCAGTGCGAGCAATGGCGGCACGGAAGACGTCATTGCCGTTGCCATTGCTATGGTAATAAAAAAATTCAAGCAGCTGTTATAACGAAAGCATATGTAGTGGTGAAGGAATGGATCAGCCGAGTATCAAGCTGCTGAGCAACCCAAACAACAGTGAAGAACTTCCTCCCAGTGATTAGAGCTGGGTGGTAGAGGAGATTTAATCAATCCGGAACTCTGACCGAATTTTTGAAGCTGTCGGCCAGAACTGGGCAATACTCAAGACTCGTGAGGGTATTGTTTCACCACATGGTCCAGCAATCTCAATATCTAAATTTTCTATTGCATTTGTACTAAGAAAGCAAGTCCATTTACTACAACATTACTTAGACAAGTGAGTGTAAGAGCTACAAGGCCCATCAGAATTTCTGAAATCCATTTACTACAAGATTACTTAGAAGAGTAAGAGTGTAAGAGCTACAGAGTGCAAGTCCATTTACTGCAAACTTAGAGGAGAAATCCATTTACTACAAGATTACTTAGAAGAGTAAGAGTGTAAGAGCTACAAAGTGCAAGTCCATTTACTGCAAACTTAGAGTAGTAGTTTAAGAGCCACAGGGTCCAGCAGAATTTCTGAAATCCACTACTTAGAAGAGTAAGAGAGTAAGAGCTACAGAGTGCAAGTCCATTTACTGCAAACTTAGAGGAGAAATCCATTTACTACAAGATTACTCAGAAGAGTAAGAGTGTAAGAGCTAAAAAGTGCAAGTCCACTGCAAACTTAGAGTAGTAGTGTAAGAGCTACAGGTCCAGCAGAATTTCTTAAGTCCATTTACTACAAGATTACATAGAAGAGTGAGGGTAAGAGCGGGTGAAGTAGAATGTCAATTTCTTAGTGATGTAAAATTGGTATATTTACATAAATTAAATTATTAGTGATGATGGTTAATATTTAATTTATTATACATTTTAAGATTTAAAAAAATACAATATAATATATTAATTTATATGTTTTAATAATGATTTTCCGAATTTATTACTACAGATATCTTAAAAGAAGAGTGTAAGGTTGATGGAAAAAAAAAATCATAACAATGAACTAAATTATTATTTTATGTTAATTTATTAGTTTATGATTAATTATAACAAAATCAATATGTAAATTATATGTATAAAAAATAGAACAAAAATTTAGATTTTAGATTTTTGTGATCCATATTGATTTTGATCATGTTTTTAGAATTAATCATATTTCAAGTTCGTGTACATTTCTAACCAACTAATATGGTTTATCCTCGGACAAAGGTGAAAAAATCTGTTTATCAACTTGTTTAAATAACTAACCAACTAATATGGTTTATCCTCGAACAAAGGTGAAAAAATCTGTTTATCAACTTGTTTAAATAAGATAAATATGACTTTAGGAAAATAATTAAAAATTATGAACTTTTGATTAGGGAATAAGTCAATATATTATTATATTATTCTAAAAATAAATATCTAATCATTTATTTGAAAAGTCAATTATTAATTATAAAAACTTCAAAAAATCCTCAAAAAAGTCATAATTATATTGTGTATAAAAAATATATATATATTTAATGTGTCTGGTCAATATATTATATTATAAGAAAATCAAATCCTAAAAATTATAATTAGATAAGGAAAATAAATAAAAAGAATTATAAAGACAACCAAGAAGCCCTCAAAAAATAAAATAAAATGAGAAAAAGAATAAAATTAATATTAAGTTATATTATATTAGTATAATATTACAATATTTGAGTAAAAAAAAAATGATGGGGAAGGAAACACTCAAGAAGAGAGAGCAAGAACCTAGTTCCTACTCAATTTTCCAACCATCGTGCCTATTGAGATTAACTACATGTTTCTCAATCTCGATGGCTTCCCTTAACTTCCTAGGATGAAAATGATCGATCCTCGCAATGACTTGGGAATTCTCAATGCAGATGTGGTGTTTAGATTTCTCAGCATGTTCAGTGATAGCTAAGAGCTTGAGTGGGCCTAATGGTTAAGAGCATGTGTTTCCTCCTAAGAGGTCACAGGCTCAAAACCAAAGGGGGTTGAATATGTATGTCTTTGTAAACTTAGGAGTCAAATCACTAAGTGGAGGTGGGTCCCTTATCCCATGGTATTTAGTCCCTTTTGTCCCGTGGTGGTTAAGAGCATGTGTTTCCTCCTAAGAGGTCACAGGTTCAAAACTAGAGGGGGTAGAGTATGTATGCCGTGGTGGTTAAGAGCATGTGTTTCCTCCTAAGAGGTCACAGGTTCAAAACTAGAGGGGGTAGAGTATGTATGCCTTTGTGGGTCCCTTGTCGCATGGTGTGTTCAGATTTTTCAACATGTTCAGCTATAGCTAATAGGTAATGGTTAAGAGCATATGTTTCCTCCTAAGAGGTCATAGGTTAAAAGCCAAAGGGGGTAGAGTATGTATGCCTTTGTAGACTTAGCAATCAAATCACTACGTGGAGGTGGGTCCCTTGTCCCACAAACAAAGAGGTCTCATACACCAATGTGGTAATATTATAACTTAATATTAATTTTATTCACATTTTCTCATTTTACTTAAATCTTGGGCAGAGGTGGGTCCCTTGTCCCACAAAGAAAGAGGTCTCATACACCAATGTGGTAATATTATAACTTAATATTAATTTTATTCCATTTTTTTCATTTTACTTTATTTTTCTTTTGTTTTCCTTGTTGTCCTTTTTCAATTTTATTTATATATTTTTATCTTTGCCGACCTGTTTCGAACCATCCTGTGTGGTTCATCGTTAGGACAAGATGAAGAACCACATCTTGGCATCAAGTTAAAAAAAGAAGAGAAAAAAAAAATTCACTGTAAAAAAAATTTTCATATAAAGAATAATTGCTAATATTGAATTAACAAAATACTTATCAAAAGGAAAATTTTAATAAATAATGAATATTTAAAAATAAAATAACTATTAGTTAAAAGTCTAAATAGATCAAAAAATAAACAAGTAATAAAATCAATATATTATATAACAAAATAAAATAATATTTGGATCAAACTTAAATAATTAAAACAATTAATTCCTAAAACTCTTAAAATAAATAAAAATAAATTAAAAAATATTGTTGGATATAAATAATCAAACAATCTACTAAAAATAATATTAGATTTCAACTTAAATATTGAAACAATTAATTCTAGAATATAAAATAATAAATGTCAAACTAAAATAAATAATAATAATAATATAATCTAATTTAATAAATAAAAATAATAAAAATAAGTAATTAATTGTTTATTAGTAAGTCCTAGAAAATATATATATAATATAAATATATAATATATTATTAATATAAACTTAAGAAGAAATGATACGGATCCAATAACTATTAATTTTGTAACCATCGTTTCTATTCAAATTGCTTGGCCTTCTATCAATCTCTATAGCTTCCCTAAACTTACAGTGATGGAAATGATCTATCTTAGCAATGACTCGGGTGTCTTCAATGCATATGCGGTGTTTTGTCTTTTCAGCATGTTCTGCTAATGTTGAGGAGCAAGTCCTCCGATGTGTTGATGTCTATTGCATGTTCTTCAATCCTCTAATTTATTGAGTGTCCAGTTTCACCAACATAGGGTCTCCTGCACGAACAAGGGATTACATAAACACCTTTCATATTCTTAGGGTCCACTGGGTCTTTTACGGATCTTAGGGAACTTTAAATGGTGTTAAAGGTCCTAAAGGTTGAGGGAACCTTGTGTTTGCTTAAGATCCTTGCAATCTTGTTAGTGGTCCCTTGTATAAAAGGAAGATGTACCCCAGAAAACTGATCATTGGGTTCTTTTTTAATCTTGGAACCCATGTGTTCGCTTGGGGTAGCTCGATTGACAATGGTCGTGGAAATGAGGTATCACTGAATCGGAAGTCTTGGGTTCAAATCTCTTTTATTCCCCCCCCCTCCCCCTGATCGGGGTGAGAAATTGGACGTGATGAAGATGTAGTCCTAACAAGCTTACAAAAAACAAAAACTTGCAACCCATGCCAGCTTTAAGGAAATCCCTAAGACATTGGAGCTTATTATAACCATTATTTTTTAAAACCTTGAGGAGATGGACTTTCTCATCTTCAAGGTGAATTTAATCAGAAACTCTAAACGCACAAGTGGCTAAAGTGTTGAGAACACATAGTTGAGTAGGGAAATAATGGGACTTAGCGTGAAGATACTACTTCGTGTGAGTTTTCCTTCGAAAGACCTGATGTGAGAATGATCCATCGTCTTTATTTGAAATAAGGACATCATGAAAATGTGAACTCCCATTGATTTCACATTCCAAGTAAACTTTATGGAGCTAGACTGATTATTAAGATGTTGGAGAAATAGATCCAACTTATCCCAACCATGAGGCCAAATGACACA
>APFE030357329.1:103175-165236 GCA_000404065.3 Pinus taeda | reverse complement strand
CAAGAAGATCAACCATACAGGCATAATGCTCTACATTAGGTGAAAGGTTATAATCTCTGTTCATGCGCTCAAAATACAACCAGCCTTCAGCCAAAAGGCCAGAATGGCTGCAAGCAGACAAAACACCCATGAATGTGATATGGTTTGGCTGCATACCTGCCTCTTGCATTTGGTCAAAGAGTGCAAGAGCTTCCTTGCCATACCCATTTAGTCCATACCCTACAATCATAGCTGTCCAGGAGACTACATCTCTATGAGGCATTTCATCAAACACTCGGCGTGCAATGTATACGCTACCACATTTAGAATACATATCTATGAGTGCACTCCACACAAATACATTACACTCGATTTCACTTCTAAGTATGTATGCATGGATCTCGACTCCCTGCTGAAAAACTGCTAATTCAGCACACGCATGAAGGATACACGACATTGTCATCGCATTAGGCTTCACAATCTCCTCTTGATGCATCTTAGAAAACAGATTCAAGGCTTCATCAGCATGCCCACACTCAACATACGCTCTAATCATGGCACTCCATGAGATCACGTCTCTTTTAAACATTCTGTCAAACACTTGACATGCATCCTCTAACCTCTCAAATCTCCCATACATTGCCACAAGACCATTGCCCACAAACACATTGAACTCGAACCCTTTCCTAATAGCATAACAATGAATCTCCCTTCCTTGCTTCGGATCCAAACAAGCGGGTAGAATGCTCGCAATCGTCACCAAATTGGGCTTCAAACCCTTCGCCCCCTCTTGCATCCGACGAAAGAGCTGCAGAGCTTCAGCAGGGCAACCATTGTGTGCATTCGCTGCAATCATGGAGCTCCATAACACGACATCTCGTTCAGACATGTTTTCAAACACTTTGGCTGCATCCTTCAAAATACCACACTTCGAATACATATCCATAAGCGCGCCCCCCACGAAAACATACGAGCAATATCCACTTCGTATTACTTGAGCGTGAATCTCCATTCCCTGTCGCAGAGCCGATAAGGAAGCGCAGGCTTTGAGCACGCTAGAAAACGTGTAATGATCAGGCCTCACACCCGTCTCCTGCATTCTGTAATAAAGCCCAACAGCTTCCACAAACTGCTCATGCCTCACACAGCCTTTGATTACCCCATTCCATAAATAGACATTTCGATCGGACACGGCTATGCTTTCGAAAACTAAACGAGCGTCCATCAGAATACCGCAGACAGCATACATATTCACAAGCTTACTAGACAGAAGCACATTGTGGCCGAGTCCTGCGACGAGGATGCGAGCATGGAGTTGCCTGCCTTGAATCAGAGCTTCCATGTCCACGCAGGATTGCAAGAGAGAGGCGTATATAGAAGGATCCACCGCAGTTCCATCCTTGTGGAAATTTTCAAACTGGTTCATCAATGGATTCTCTGTATCAATGCCTTCTTTAGCTGTGGGGATAGGACGCTGTCTTCGTCTGGGTTGCGTTTTAAGAGCAATGGAAACTGAATTCGGTGTGGAAAATGGAGACTGGGGAAAGATGTCTGTTGGTTGTTGGAGATGCAATTGGTTTCGGGTTTGCAGTGCGAGCAATGGCGGCACGGAAGACGTCATTGCCGTTGCCATTGCTATGGTAATAAAAAAATTCAAGCAGCTGTTATAACGAAAGCATATGTAGTGGTGAAGGAATGGATCAGCCGAGTATCAAGCTGCTGAGCAACCCAAACAACAGTGAAGAACTTCCTCCCAGTGATTAGAGCTGGGTGGTAGAGGAGATTTAATCAATCCGGAACTCTGACCGAATTTTTGAAGCTGTCGGCCAGAACTGGGCAATACTCAAGACTCGTGAGGGTATTGTTTCACCACATGGTCCAGCAATCTCAATATCTAAATTTTCTATTGCATTTGTACTAAGAAAGCAAGTCCATTTACTACAACATTACTTAGACAAGTGAGTGTAAGAGCTACAAGGCCCATCAGAATTTCTGAAATCCATTTACTACAAGATTACTTAGAAGAGTAAGAGTGTAAGAGCTACAGAGTGCAAGTCCATTTACTGCAAACTTAGAGGAGAAATCCATTTACTACAAGATTACTTAGAAGAGTAAGAGTGTAAGAGCTACAAAGTGCAAGTCCATTTACTGCAAACTTAGAGTAGTAGTTTAAGAGCCACAGGGTCCAGCAGAATTTCTGAAATCCACTACTTAGAAGAGTAAGAGAGTAAGAGCTACAGAGTGCAAGTCCATTTACTGCAAACTTAGAGGAGAAATCCATTTACTACAAGATTACTCAGAAGAGTAAGAGTGTAAGAGCTAAAAAGTGCAAGTCCACTGCAAACTTAGAGTAGTAGTGTAAGAGCTACAGGTCCAGCAGAATTTCTTAAGTCCATTTACTACAAGATTACATAGAAGAGTGAGGGTAAGAGCGGGTGAAGTAGAATGTCAATTTCTTAGTGATGTAAAATTGGTATATTTACATAAATTAAATTATTAGTGATGATGGTTAATATTTAATTTATTATACATTTTAAGATATTTAAAAAAATAACTAAATTATATATATGTTAATTTATTATTGTTATTTTTATTAATGATTTCTGAAATTTATTTACTACCAGATTTCTTTAGAAGAGTAAGAGTGTAAGAGTTGATGGGGAAAATAAAAATCATAACATGAACTAAATTATAATTTTATGTAATTTATTATTATTTTTATTAATTATAAAAAATCAATATTGTAATTATATGTATAAAAAATAGAACAAAAATTTAGATTTTAGATTTTTGTGATCCATATTGATTTTGATCATGTTTTTAGAATTAATCATATTTCAAGTTCGTGTACATTTCTAACCAACTAATATGGTTTATCCTCGGACAAAGGTGAAAAAATCTGTTTATCAACTTGTTTAAATAACTAACCAACTAATATGGTTTATCCTCGAACAAAGGTGAAAAAATCTGTTTATCAACTTGTTTAAATAAGATAAATATGACTTTAGGAAAATAATTAAAAATTATGAACTTTTGATTAGGGAATAAGTCAATATATTATTATATTATTCTAAAAATAAATATCTAATCATTTATTTGAAAGGTCAATGTTAATTTATAAAAAAATTTCCAAAAATATCCAAAAAAGTCATATTATATTGTTATAAATATTTAATATATTTTAATGGTCTTGGTCAATATATTTATATTAAGAAAATCAAAAAATCCTAAAAAATTATAAGTTAGATAAGGAAAATAATAAATAAAATGAAAAAGGACAACAAGGAAAGCCTAAAAAAAATAAAATAAAATGAGAAAAAGAATAAAATTAATATTAAGTTATATTATATTAGTATAATATTACAATATTTGAGTAAAAAAAAAATGATGGGGAAGGAAACACTCAAGAAGAGAGAGCAAGAACCTAGTTCCTACTCAATTTTCCAACCATCGTGCCTATTGAGATTAACTACATGTTTCTCAATCTCGATGGCTTCCCTTAACTTCCTAGGATGAAAATGATCGATCCTCGCAATGACTTGGGAATTCTCAATGCAGATGTGGTGTTTAGATTTCTCAGCATGTTCAGTGATAGCTAAGAGCTTGAGTGGGCCTAATGGTTAAGAGCATGTGTTTCCTCCTAAGAGGTCACAGGCTCAAAACCAAAGGGGGTTGAATATGTATGTCTTTGTAAACTTAGGAGTCAAATCACTAAGTGGAGGTGGGTCCCTTATCCCATGGTATTTAGTCCCTTTTGTCCCGTGGTGGTTAAGAGCATGTGTTTCCTCCTAAGAGGTCACAGGTTCAAAACTAGAGGGGGTAGAGTATGTATGCCGTGGTGGTTAAGAGCATGTGTTTCCTCCTAAGAGGTCACAGGTTCAAAACTAGAGGGGGTAGAGTATGTATGCCTTTGTGGGTCCCTTGTCGCATGGTGTGTTCAGATTTTTCAACATGTTCAGCTATAGCTAATAGGTAATGGTTAAGAGCATATGTTTCCTCCTAAGAGGTCATAGGTTAAAAGCCAAAGGGGGTAGAGTATGTATGCCTTTGTAGACTTAGCAATCAAATCACTACGTGGAGGTGGGTCCCTTGTCCCACAAACAAAGAGGTCTCATACACCAATGTGGTAATATTATAACTTAATATTAATTTTATTCACATTTTCTCATTTTACTTAAATCTTGGGCAGAGGTGGGTCCCTTGTCCCACAAAGAAAGAGGTCTCATACACCAATGTGGTAATATTATAACTTAATATTAATTTTATTCCATTTTTTTCATTTTACTTTATTTTTCTTTTGTTTTCCTTGTTGTCCTTTTTCAATTTTATTTATATATTTTTATCTTTGCCGACCTGTTTCGAACCATCCTGTGTGGTTCATCGTTAGGACAAGATGAAGAACCACATCTTGGCATCAAGTTAAAAAAAGAAGAGAAAAAAAAAATTCACTGTAAAAAAATTATATTTCAATATAAAGATAATTGCTATATTGAAAGCAAAATAATTAATCAAAGGAAAATTTTAATAAATGATATTTAAAAATAAATAATATTTAGTTTCAAACTAAATAATCAAACATTAAACAAGTAATAAATTCAATATATAATATAACAATATAAAATTAATATTGGATAAACTTAAATAATCAAAACAATTAATCTAAATCTTAAAAATTAATTAAAAATAATTAAAAATATTGGATATAAATATCAAAACACTAACATAAAATAATATTTAGATCAAACTTAATTAATTGAAACAATTAATTCTAGAATTAAAAATAATTAATTGGTCAACTTAAAATAATTATATAATAATAATTTAATCTAATTTAATTAATAAACCAATAATGAAAAAATAAAGTAATTAATTGTTATTAGTAGTCTATACAATATTATATATTATTGTATATATATATATTAATATATATATATATTATATGAAACTTAAGAAGAAATGATACGGATCCAATAACTATTAATTTTGTAACCATCGTTTCTATTCAAATTGCTTGGCCTTCTATCAATCTCTATAGCTTCCCTAAACTTACAGTGATGGAAATGATCTATCTTAGCAATGACTCGGGTGTCTTCAATGCATATGCGGTGTTTTGTCTTTTCAGCATGTTCTGCTAATGTTGAGGAGCAAGTCCTCCGATGTGTTGATGTCTATTGCATGTTCTTCAATCCTCTAATTTATTGAGTGTCCAGTTTCACCAACATAGGGTCTCCTGCACGAACAAGGGATTACATAAACACCTTTCATATTCTTAGGGTCCACTGGGTCTTTTACGGATCTTAGGGAACTTTAAATGGTGTTAAAGGTCCTAAAGGTTGAGGGAACCTTGTGTTTGCTTAAGATCCTTGCAATCTTGTTAGTGGTCCCTTGTATAAAAGGAAGATGTACCCCAGAAAACTGATCATTGGGTTCTTTTTTAATCTTGGAACCCATGTGTTCGCTTGGGGTAGCTCGATTGACAATGGTCGTGGAAATGAGGTATCACTGAATCGGAAGTCTTGGGTTCAAATCTCTTTTATTCCCCCCCCCCCCCCCCCCCCCTGATCGGGGTGAGAAATTGGACGTGATGAAGATGTAGTCCTAACAAGCTTACAAAAAACAAAAACTTGCAACCCATGCCAGCTTTAAGGAAATCCCTAAGACATTGGAGCTTATTATAACCATTATTTTTTAAAACCTTGAGGAGATGGACTTTCTCATCTTCAAGGTGAATTTAATCAGAAACTCTAAACGCACAAGTGGCTAAAGTGTTGAGAACACATAGTTGAGTAGGGAAATAATGGGACTTAGCGTGAAGATACTACTTCGTGTGAGTTTTCCTTCGAAAGACCTGATGTGAGAATGATCCATCGTCTTTATTTGAAATAAGGACATCATGAAAATGTGAACTCCCATTGATTTCACATTCCAAGTAAACTTTATGGAGCTAGACTGATTATTAAGATGTTGGAGAAATAGATCCAACTTATCCCAACCATGAGGCCAAATGACACAGTGTCATCCACAAATCTCTTCTAAATATTTGGTTTGTATTGAGTTGAGGACTGATCAGGGATCAGTATTTTAGCTAAAAAAATGAAATTGTTCATAATTACTTCAGACCTGAATGAATGAATAAAGTTCATGTCCAGCTTTCCAACGCCACAAATGGTTCGAAAAACCAACATTGCATGCAAAAGTTAAAGCTTCTGCAAGTTTGGTAAAAAGCAAGCCCCCCTGGGGCCAGCCCCTACCCCATGTGACCAAGCGCTTGAACTAGGAGCTAGGGGCCAACTGTTAAGCAAGATTAGTGTGCCATTAATCAGTTTAGCATTTAATTAATCCATAATTAAGTGGAAAGAATTTATGGTGAAGCCACTAAATCCGGAACCGCCACCAAACTTAGCGACTTAACTGGTAGTTCTCCAGATTTAGAGGAGGTTTTCTAGGAAATATTGTTTGAGCCATAACTTACTCAATTCTCAACCAAATTTCAAAAATGAATAGTCATTTTTGGCTAATTGGCATGTTGGGAATTCATTGGAGCAGGTTTCAAAGGCATAATAAGTCATATGCAGGTGTTTTTGTTCACTTGAAGATTTTTGAAGCCTAAGGCCACCAAGTGTTGGAGGCCATTCCCATAGCAGTTGGTAACCAAATTGAGTAAACAAATAGTCATTTCTGATAGATTTGAATGTTTTAAACTCATTGGAGCAGGTTTCATAGGTAGAAGATGTCATCTATAGGTGTTTTTATTCACTTGAATATTTTTTAAGCCTATGGCCACCGAGTGTTGGAGGTTATTCCCGAAGCAGCTAGTAGCCAAATTGAATAAAAAAATAGTCATTTCTGATAGATTTGAATGTTTTAAACTCATTGGAACAGTACTAAGAGCATTGGATGCATGTAACAACAAATTGAGCACTGTTGAAGCTAATACAAAGGCCCACACTATGAAGTTGGACCAAGAAGATGTAGCCCAAGAGGGGTGAACTCCTTCAACAAAAATTTGGTATTGAGCTATGTTATTTGTACTTGCTATGTTTTTATATGCTAATGTTCAACCATTTAAATTCATGTTTTTAATTTCATGCAAAACACTAAATTTCACCAAGCTAGATGAATTGACAATCACATACTCATGGATAAACTCTCTATGGATAAGTAAACCAAAGCAAAGAAAATTTTATATCTGGAAATGATACTAGCATATCATTAACTAGCAATCAATTTCAGATCAAGTTGGTATCATAGCACAAGGTTGCTTGCTTGATTTGCTTGAAGGGTTTAATGGTTGCAATTGTTGTTATGATTACAAGGTTGAAGTTGCAGAGAGGAGAAGGGAAGATACAGATAGCTAGTCCTGAGATTAGGACAAGAAGGAAGAAGGCTGAGAAAGCATCATCCTCACCCAAAGGACCACTCAAGGCAGCACCTGAATCACCTCAAGTTCCATCTCCATTAGTTGAGACAGAAGAGGCACAAATTGCAAAAGAGGCTGAAGTGATTGAAGAGGTACAATCAGTACAAATTTCTGAGCCTGAATCCATAGCCATTATGTCTAGAGAAAGAGAGAATGATGGTCCCCCTTCAGAAGAGAAAGAATTCAAGAAAGATTTCTATACTTTGACTGAGATGGTTAAAGTCCTCTATGAAGAGAGGAACACCGGAATGGTTGGAGAGAGTTCTAAACCTCCACATGGAGAAGGAAGCTTAGAGGACAAAAAAGATGAAAAGAAGGATTCCAAAGGGAATGGTGGAAAGTCGCCTCCATCTCCACCATCCTCATCATCTCCATCATCTCAAACAACATCATCTTCCACAACCACCACTGCCCATACTCATTCCAAAACCCCAAAAGGAAAAACTCCATTACTGAAATTGGACATAAAATTCGAACATCCCATGTACAATGGAGAAGTGAATGCAGAAAAGTTGGACAATTAGATTTGACAGTTGGAGGTATACTGTAGAATTCAGAACCTTCAAGAAGATGACATAAAGATCCAGTTGGCTCCATTGAGGCTTGAAGTAGCTGCACTAGTTTGGTGGGAAGCAAAGACTCGAGAGAAAATGTGAATCCATGCTAAGATATCCATTCTTGGGTTGAATTTGTTTCTGCAATTAAAAGAAATTTTTATCCTTTAGCTTATATGCAAAAAGGCATTATGAGTTGACATATTTTTAGGCAGCTTAAAGGCCAAACAGTCTAAGATTATACACAAGAGTTTAGGAAAAAGGCTTTATTGTTGGGAGTAAACTTGAATTCACAAGACACACTCTTAAAATATATTGGAGGTTCGCATTCCTATTTGTAGCATACTATCCTTATGTTTAACCCAAGCAACTTAGATGAAGTATGTGTGCAAGCCACACATCTTGAGGCAAGGAGAAAACAAAACATAGAGGAGAAAGGTGAAAGCAAGGGTAAGGGAAAAGAGAAGGAAGGAAAATGGAAGGGAAATAAGAATGCAAGTATCAAAAAAGAGAAGGAAAAACTCACATGCAAAAATTGTTCAAAGACTAGCCATGATGAAGACCATTGTTGGCCATGATGAAGACCATTGTTGGCAACTTCATCTAGAATTAAAACCAGATAGATTTAAAGCCAAAGAGAAGGGAAAAAATGTTGCTATAGTTGAAAAAGACTTAGGGTCAGATTCAGGAGATGAGACAAAAAATTAGAACTATGGGTTTGAAAGGTCAACATGTTGAAAGTACTAGTTCCTCAAATGGTCACAACTACACTCCAAATGAAGACACAAGGGAAAAGTTGTTCATTGTCAGAGTAATCTCAAACCATACCAAGATTGATGCACTCTTTGATAGTGGATCCCAAGCAAACCTGATTTCAGAAGACTTAGTTAAAGAGCTTAAACATGAAACCATACCACATCATAAACCATACCCTTTGGGTTGGATAGTTAAAGATGCCAATTTATAGGTTTCAAGGAAATGCATTTTTTGATTTGATATTACTGCAAACTTTGTTGATGAAGTCGAGTTAGACGTGGTTCCACTTGACATTTTTGGAATTATCTTGGGAATTCCATATTTGTATGACAGGAAAGCGGTGTTTCATCACTATGAGCACAAGTATATTGTGAGAGCTCATCGCAAGAAACTGAACATTTCTTTAGTTAATGCAGGACAAATGAAGAGGCTAGTGAATGCAAGTCAGAACTTGACATTGTTGATGATCAAACAAAGAGATGTTTTGAATCATACTTTTCATAAAGATGCTTATATTTTTAATGAGTTGTTTCATAATGATAACAGGTTGCCTTTGAAAGAAGGTGAAAAACATTTGCAGCAGCCAACATTGGTGTTGAGCGGTGTTGAAAACAAAGTGTCGGTGCAAGAAGTTGCAAAGGTCAAAGAGAAGAGGACAAAACAACTTTTAAAAGAAGGCATGGGTTTCACAAATGTTCATTTCTAGTTTCCAAAAGGCACATTACTATGGCAAATAAACTTGGGCAAGAGTCAACTCAAGTATAAGGCAAAAGCAGCTAAAAATCGCCATAGAGACAAAGTGCAAGGTGAGAAAGATTCCAAGTTTCCTTTGATTTTTTACCAAGGTAGGAACAAGATGTTTTCTGCAAAATTAGATTGTTTTCTACAAATTCAGAAATATTGCAGCATGATGGTGTCAAAAACAACAATAGATGGTCGTCAGAATCAAGGAAAATTTTGACTTTTTATGAAAAGCTCCAAATGATGAAATTAGGAAAATTTCAATGGATTAAGACTGGAAGGATGAGGGAACAGCCCCCTCATCAACATAATCAGTGATCAAGAGAGCTTTTGGGGTCCAAAAGGCTTCTAGTGGGGAGGAATGATCAGAGATCAATATTTTAGCTAAAAAAATTGAAAGTGGTTAGAATTACTTCAAACCTAAATGAATGGATAGATTTCGTCTCCAGCTTTCCAACACCACAAACGGTTTGAAAAACTGACATCATATGCAAAAGTTAAAGCTTTTGCAAGTTTGGTAAAAAGAAAGCCCCTCAGGGCCAGCGCCCACCCCATGTGACCAAGCACCTAAACCAAGAGCTAGGGGCCAACTGTTAAGTGGGATTAGTGCGCCACTAATCAGTTTAGAATTTAATTAATCTATAATTAAGTTGGTGGAATTTATGGCGAGGCTACTAAATCCAGAACCGCCACCAAACTTGGCGGACTTAACTAGCAGTTCTCTAGATTTAGAGGAGGTTTTCTAGGAAAACTTGTTTGAGCCATAACTTACTCAATTCTCAACCAAATTTTGAAAATGAATAGTCATTTTTGGCTAATTGGCATGCTGGGAATTCATTTGAGTAAGTTTCATAAGCAGAATATGTCATCTACAGGTGTTTTTGTTCACTTGAAGATTTTAGAAGCCTAGGGCCACCAGGTGTTGGAGGTCATTCCCAGCGCAGCTAGTAACCAAATTGAGTAAAAAAAAGTCATTTATGATATATTTGAATGTTTTAAACTAATTTGAATAGGTTTCAGAGGTAGAAGATGTCATATACAGGTGTTTTTGTTCACTTGAAGATTTTTGAAGGCTAGGGCCACCAGGTGTTGGAGGCCATTCCCAAAGCTGGTGGTAACCAAATTGAGTAAACAAATAGTCATTTCTGATAGATTTTAATGTTTTAAACTCATTGGAACATGTAACAAGAGTATTCGATGCATGTAACAACAATTTGAGCACTGTTGAAGCTAATACAAAGGCCCACACTATGAAGCTAGACCAAGAAGATGTAGCCCGGGGGGTGAACTCCTTCAACAAAAAATTGTGTATTGAGCTTTGTTGTTTGTGCTTGTTGTGTTTTTATATGCTGTTGTTCAGCCATTTAAATTCATGCTTTTAAGTTCATGCAAAACACTAAATTTTACCAAGTTAGATAAATTGGCAATCACATGCTCCTGGATAAACTCTCTATGGATAAGCAAACCAAAGCAAAGAAAATGTTAAATCTGGAAATGATACTAGCATAGAATTAACTAGCAATCAATTTTAGATCAAGGACAAATCTTTGGATTCAAAATCCTCCATGAACAAATTAACTACAACAAGGGAAAGGGGGGAGCTCATGGAAACACCACATGTTTGTTCATACAATTCCCCTTCTAAGTTGAAGAAAGTAGAGGTAAGACAAATCTCAACCAATTTAGCAGTATCAGGATCTGTGACGAGGTCGATGACCTAAATGGCCTCATTGATGGGGATATCAGTGTAAAGGGAGACCAAATCGAAACTCATAAGAAAATCCCCAGGCTCAAACCTTATACCCTTTAACTCATAAAAAAATTATGAAGAGTCTTTGACAAAGGACTTTGTAAGGCCAACAAGGGATATTAGCTTTTGGGCTAAATACTTTTCCAGAAGATAGGGTGGCCCTCCTATAGTGTTGACAAGGGGTCTTAGGGGAGCCCCCTCCTTATGGATCTTGGGAAGACCATAGATCTTGGGAGTGATAGGGTTACTCTCGATGAGTTTATGGCGCAAGGAGCTAATAGTGCTACTGGATTTTATTGCTAGAGCCACTTTTTTAGAGATCTTATTTAAGGGATTCTTAGACTTTTTTGTAGCTTTCGTTGTTACAAAGGTGTTGCGACATTTTTCTCTAGTAATCTTCCTTATCTAAGATAACCATAGCTCCACCCTTGTCTGCTTTGAGAATAGCAATGTCCTTGTTATTATTCAAAGATTTGAGGGCATCGAATTCAAGCTTGCCAGTGTTTCTCTTAGGGGGATTTGCCTTTATAAGGACAACTACGCAGACACGCAGTCTTGTCTGATGATATCCTTAGTGTTGTTTGGTTAACCCCTAATCCCAAATTTGACGTCACAAATAATCTCATCAACAATAATTTTTCTAGGAGCAAGGGCAAGCAAAATTTAATCCTTTCTCCAGAAGACTAAAGACAGGAGGGTCAAAAGAGAAGCTAGAAAGATTAACCACCCTATTATTACAAGAAGAGGGACACTTATTATCATTATTATTATTACCATTAGTATTATTATTATTTATTTATTCCTTAATTAAGTGATGATTCCTTGGGGATTTTATTATTATTATTATCCGATTTTAAGGTCACAACCAAGTTAGACATCACATTCGTGTATGAGACCCCCTTGTTTGTGGGACAAGGGACCCACCTACGAAGGCATACATACTCTACCCCCCTCTAGTTTTGAACTTGTGACTTCTTAAGAGGAAACCCATGCTCTTAACCATTAGGCCCACTCAAGCTATATATATAATATATTGACCATTTCAAATAACTGATTAAATATTTAATTTTATAATAATATAATTATGACTTTTTTGATTTTTTGAATTTTTTAAAACTTAATACATTGACATTTTCACATAAATGATTAGATATTTATTTTTAGAATAATATAATAATATATTGATCTATTCTCTAATCAAGCGTTCATAATTTTTAGTTAAATATTTTAATTTCCTAACGGTTATCTCTGGAACTGGATACATCTCTGCTATTTAAACAAGTTGATAAACTGATTTTTTCACCTTTGTCCTGAGGATGAACCACATTAGTTGGTTCAAAATGTTGACCAACAACTTGAAATGTGTTTAATCTAAAATAGATTATCAAAATAGAACAAGATTCTTGATCACAGAGATTTCATTTAACTATGGAGATTCCTAAATTCTTAATTTGTAAATAAATTTTGTTACAATACCATGGCTTAACAATTCTACATAACCAAAAAATCATAATTCACTTCAAATGACTCTTGTTTATATAACATTTTTTTAATTAATCAATTTAATTAAAAGGAAAAAAAAAATAACACAACTATTTTAAAGATAAATCTCAACATTTTATTTGTTTATATTACTATGAATATTCTATGGAGGTTAAATCCTTACCATGCATCTAACAATTACTAATAATTAAATTAAAATTCCACAAGCTCTATTCCAAAATAGATGCACATATGGGTAATTAGCTTGTACATGATTTAATGAGATAGAGACATGAAGGTGTTAAGGTGTAGGTTGGTTTTACATAACTCTATATCAGAGTATTAATACATATGGAATGTTACATTATATTGGTTCAAATTTGATTCAAAGTTAGTATTTCAATTTTTTGCCTATATATTATACATTACATAATTAAGTGAAAGTACATTAATTTTATAATTCTTAAAATAATAATAATAATATAAATTTGATATAAAGAAATAATATAATTAAATTTTAATTATGAACTATATTTAAATGATATTATATAAATGGATAAATAAAATGGGAAAAAATGGAATTCGTAAGTGCTAGGGTTTCACAGTCGAGGTTCGTAGGATTTGGATCGGAGGCCAAGATCAGCCCCTTGGCAGGCTCGCACGGCAACTATGGTGCTAGGGCTCCTGACCTCCGTGGGCACACATAACTGGGTGGGCGTATACTGAGCCACCTATTATGTGAGGGAAACCTAGTATTTGGAAGGTAGAGCACCCAGAATATTCAGAGGAAGAACAGGGCCCTACGACGGCCTCCACCCTCGAGGACCCAAAGCGAACGCATACAGGGCTTTATTGAAAAAACCCTTACGGAGGAGTATGGATATTATGAGGAAGGCAGTGACAACCCAGACACTTGCGGACATAGACTATACATCGCGCCGCTACGGCTCCCCGAGATACCTCTGTTGTCACAATATAATCACTCTCGTGGTTTCGATCTCGAAAGGGAGACCCTCGATACACCTAGATTTGCATAACTGCCTACATAATGACATTGGTATGGAGGTTGGGTGTATGCATCATACAAACTAGCTTGCAGTCACAAATATAGATGTACAAATACCAAAGAAGGATCCCCTGGGCATAGATGTAATAGGCTCAGAAGACAAAAAGGACAAAAGCCCTCTGTTCTAGGAGTCCCATTACTATTTTCTCTCTCAAATGACGGACCAGGAGAAAGCACATAGATTGGGCATATTTGGGTGGCTCCTATCAAGATCCCCTCCAATAATCACTCCAATCCAACCTTAGCGCATAGTGGGTCACTTGGAGAAGAATGACCATTCGGCTACAAGATGGAAATAGACCCCCTGCATCTGGTAACATCATTTCGTTTTCAATTTTTTTTAAAACCTCTACATGGGATGTCCTTATTAGTTTGGGTGCATGCATCAGACTGTGTGATGCATCTGAAGAAAATCATCTCACAAAATACTGGATACCCTGCGCAGATGCAACATTTGTTATATGGGGGTAAATCATTACAAGATAACAGGAACCTAACGGATTACAATATCCTATCAACTCCCTCCATAATACTCAATCTGAGACTGAGAGGTGGAGCTGCAACCTCCAGTAAAATTAACAACGTAGGAGAAGGGATTGGGAGCAATACATCAAAAAGCACAGAATCAAAACAGAAGCAGAAAAATGAAAGTCTCTCCTTCAAGAATATCATACAAGGAAAAAACGCAGTTACAACACCATCAAATCCTACAGGTACTGCTCCCAATCCATACACAGTTGAGCAACTGAACTACACTCCAGAACTAAACATAGACACTCTAGAAACAGATGAGCATTGTGCTACAATTGAATCACTAGTCATTATATGTCGATTCAACTATTTCTGACCAAAACCAATAGAGTTGTTCCATTGGATTTTCACAAACTGGACAATACACTGTGAAATTCACCTCTACTCCAAGGGGTTCTTCATAGTTAATTTCCCAACATCGGATGCAAGAGACATTATCCTTTAGGAAGGACCATGGTTTTGGGGATCAACGGGCCTCTTCATCACACCTTGGTTTCCAAAATTTGATGCAAATACCATGGTCGTTTCTAGGATGTCGGTATGGGTTCGTTTGCACAATCTCTCACTTCATTTCTAGGACAATCGAGTCCTTGTTGGTATTGGAAACATCATTGGGAGATACATCAAAAATGACAACCAAAGATTGGAGGAAAGAGTCTTCACATTCACACAGATTTGTGTGGAAGTGGATCTCAGCAAAGGCTTACCAAAGAGCATACAACTGATTCACAAACAGCGAAAATGGACATATATATTAGATTATGAAAACACAACCTTCAGATGCAGAATCTGTCAGCAAACATGACACCTTCAAAATATGTGTCCTGAAGCCAAGAAAGACAACCAAAGAAAGAAGAAGATTGAAAAACAACCAAAAGGATGGCAATTTCCCCCACCTAAGTCTAATGAGGAGGCAGAAGTAGCAGAGGAAGATCCCACACCCAATGAGAACAATCAGAGATCAAAAGAACCAAAATTACAGGGGGTTACCTCACAAGATCCAGTTGAACCATAAAGCTATCTAGCAAAGATTCCAGAAGTAACGGATTCAAATGCCTACATACTTCAGACACCTTAGATTCAGACAAGGACATTGCAAGACCTAATGTTGGAAATCAACGTGCGCTTGTTTTTTCGGTGCCGTCACAAGGGGAATGGCACAAGGTAGAGAAAAAGAAACGAAGAAAATACTGACTTTTCTCTTCATTTGTGTATGATCTTTAGATCAACAATCATGGACTTGTCAATGTAATGTGTCATATCATATGCAACATATAATTTTGTTTTCATTAATAAAATGACAATTTTTTCCTTGAGAAAATATTAATATTTATATATATATATATATAATATTATATAATTATTTGTCTAATTTTTATTAATTTAATTTATTAAAAATTATCAATTTATTTTTATTTTCTAAATTCCGCAACTATATTGCAATGAAACTAAAAATCTCACTCCATGCAATAAAGTAATCATTCTACAGGACAAATTCCACAGCATCAACTATGTTCAATGCCCCATAACTATGTAAATTTTCCTAAATTCCACAACTTCTTATTATTATTATTATTATTATATATAATCTATGCACTAAAGTAAACATCATACTATTGGAAATTCCACAACATCAGCTATGTTCAATGGCCAATAACCTACGTAAATGACCATGTCAAGGATGTAATGTAAATATCACTCATTTATAACCAAGAAATTAACCAAGTATATCACTACTCTCTTTTGTATAAGTTGTATTTTTGGGAGGATAATGCATAAACATCATGAGAAAATTTTAGATAAAAAAGGAAAATAATCTTTTTAACCGAATTAGAAGACCCTCCTTTCTATAAGCTGTATTTTTGGGAGGATAAAAAATAAATTCGATGATAAAATTTTAGATCAGAAAAAGGGAGTAAACTATTAGAGGATGCAATGCGATTAGTTGTTAAACACATTCCAAGTGTTTCAAAGTAATGGGTTGGATTGGAACAAAGACGAGAAAATGCTACCAGTCACCTTGCATAATTGTTTTGGAGAATTATAAATAGATTATTACTTTTTAATAATTGTAAAATGTGTGTTAAAATTTTGATTAAATATTTAAATAAATGGATAAATAATTAAAGTTAAATATTTAGTTGTAAATTTAAATTCTAGATATTAAAATATTGATTTAATATTGTATTATTAAAATATATATAGATATTAAGTTATTGGTTTATTTTTTTTGTTTTATTTGAGTGTTATTCTTGAACATGATTATGATGTAGTCTTACCAATATCAAATTTATAAAAAAATATAAATATAAATATAAAATTCACGCCCGTAGGGGTTTGGTCTCGTGGTCAGCGAACGGTCTGCTAAGTCATTTGTGCCTGTGCAAGTCACGGTGCCAAGTCTCGTCTTATCCTGAGGGGTCGTTCCTTGCGGGCTGGGCGATTCTTCCTAACTGTTATAGTGGCAGCCAGTGGAATTCGACCCCGTGTAACGCGAGTACGATACCACCGTCGTTGCCAATTCAGCTAGATATCAAATATATATATCAGATTATATATATATATATATATATATTTCACATTTTTAATTTAAAAATTGAGAATTTAAATAAATATAAATTGTTACATTATTAATAAAATATATAATTTTTTGTCCACATGGGGTAGCTCAAGTGGCAATAGCCGTGAAAATGAAGTCTCACCGAACCGGAAGTCTTGGGTTCAAATCTTGAGCTACCCTTCCCCAGTTGAGGGGCACTTAATAGACATGTAAATTGGAGAGTCCTGCCCCAGCCTACAAAAATATATATATAATTTTTCATTTTAAAAAATTACCAAAAAATAAAAAAAATTACATTATTTATAAAAATATGCAAATGTAAAATAACAAGAAAAAATTAATGTTATTAATATTCCTCGGATTTTTTTTGGCAACAAGTTACTAATTCAAATCCCATAGATATTAACCTTTAAAAAATAAAGATATTATATACAACTATTATTTTGTAAAAAATACAAATATTATAAGAGGAATGTCAAGCAAGTTCAAATAATCTTACCACTAACCTAAACCTAAAGGAGTAAGTGATTACTTAAAAAAGGAACATTTAATAAAAAAGATGTATTGAAAAATCAAATGAAAAGAAGACATGATCATTAACAATTTATTTTTAAAATATAAGGAATATGTATACATATAAAGAAAAGGTTTAAACGAGAGTAAATTTATTTAAGGAAAATATTAACTCCTATTATAATTTAATTTGAAAGCCATGTAGCATATTAAAGAAGATTTAGTTTTGTTATGGTATCTTATGTGTCAACCCAATTACCAAATATTTAATCATTTTCTTTTTTATACTAGTTCACTTAAATCTACTCATGTAAGTGAGTTTTAAATCGATGAATCGTAAAGTCTAAATCATTGACTAAGCCATTTAATCGACCATTATGTGAATCGTAAAGTCTAAACCATTGACTAAGCCATTTAATCGACCATTATGTACCAGGGCTTATTGACTAAACAATGATTTTGGTTACCCCTGGGATATGATCAATCAATGTTTATGCAAGTTGACTGTAAAGATGAGTCAACTAAATGGTTGATTTCTTCAACTATCAATTTAGGTTGACCAAAGTAATATGCTAGTTGATTGTTGGGTTAGGTTGAAAAAAGTAATATGGTATTTCGCTGTCAGTTAGGTTGACCAATTTGATAATCCAATCGACTATTAGTTAGGCCAACTAAAGTGATAAGCTAATTGACCATTAGTCAGATTGACCAAAGTGATAATGCATTTGACAGCTGGTCAAGTTGACCAAAGTGATAATCTAGTTGACCGCAAAGGCATGTTGACTAAACAGTGAACTTGGTCAACCAATGAAATGTATCACTTAACTACATTGTCGATTCAATCTACCATGTAGTCAAGTCAACCGATAGAATATTAGTCGATAGTAGAGATAATTCAACTTGATATTTGGATCAATCGACTGTCTAATCGAATCAACTAATAGAATATATTAGCTAATGGTAGAGACAATTGGATTGGTTAATCAAATCTATCAATCATCAGTTGAATCAACCACTATAATACCAATAGGCCGCTATAATGTTTAAATTGACTTAATAGTAGATTTAACAGATTTCGTAGACTCCATTGACCATTTTTTTCTCCCTCTCCATGGTCAACTCTACAATTTTAGAACTTGGTCAATATCTGACTTTTATACAATTGAGACTAACTACAATTCTAAGAGTTTTAACTCTTAAGGCCCATGTAGGACTAGTATTGAAACCAATACTCTGACTAGTGTACCTAGCAAACTTTTTCCATGATTAAGTGTACAAGACACCTCAAAAAATGCAAATTATACTTCTTTACAGTCTAATACCATTTTTTTTCTTTGAAATTTATCCCCGGAGGTCAATTAATTCTTGTCAACTGCATGTGTGGATCAACTATCCATCGAATGCCCATTAACCATCCATGAAAATTTAGTACATGTTGATTATGTGAATGATTGTTACTTTCTGCCGATGGTATATATTGAACTACTATGAAATAATCATGCCCTTCATATGTTATAAATATGCATGTCTAAATGCATACAATTCATGAGGACTTAGACATATAGAAATTAAGTGCAATTCACTCCTTAATTTAACAGTAACAATTAAAACAAGTAATAACATCACATTAGAGAAATTTTGAGGTCTAAAATTGTTAATTTTGGTATGTTCTATGCTTAAGAGAAATTTACTTCAAACTTATTATTAGCCCAATATCAATTTCTAGATTAGCAATCACATCAGCATGATAGTAAAATGCAGATAGAACATAAACACAAATAGTAGAAGACAAGCCAAGACAAGAGGACACAAGATGTGGCACTAGCCAAGGACAAACCCCAATGTGGGGAAACCCTTAATCAATTCTTCTTATAATCTTCAATAGTTCAACACAGAGAGAGAGATAGTACAAATATACAAAACTGATCTTTTATGACAGCAACAACAAACCCTAACTAGCAAAGTCAAAGCTGGTCAAATATGTCAAATTTGACCTCCAATCAACTCGGTCAATAGCCCAGACAATTCGGCCTCCAACAACAAGGAGAAGTAGCCCAAAACAGTCTGAAAATATCAGTCAAACTTCGGTCAAAAATAGTCAAGCCTGCAGCTAGCCCTAGCATAGTCAACGCTAGTTAACGTAGGGTTAAAGAGAGGTCAAGGAGGCTGTCCAGAACTGTGGCTTGCCAAGGAGAGGCAGCCTAACCCAATCCTCACTCAATATGAGTCAACATTGGTCAAAACGTTGTCAAATAACCTTCCTACAACTTTGGTCAAACTCGGTCAATGCTGACCTAAACAGAAAACAAATTTCCTTCTTCGCATGTGGGAGAGATCCTACTCCAGCTATGCGTACCCAAACAAGAGAGGAGAGAGAAGGATGAGAGGATGAGATGGTTAAATAATGCCATAAGCTCTCCTCCTTTTATATGCAACGTTGAGGTTAAGTTGGGGGTGAAAATGATTATTTTGCTTGTTGGCCGACCTTGAAAAATTGTCAAGAATATAAATAAATTCATATCTCCATATATACAAGTCAGAATCAGATGATATTTAGATCAATCCTACACCTCTCGGATAGAGGAATCCAAGTAAAATATCAGCTACCATATATAAGGTGAGCCATATGGAGTTTGACCCTAGTGCCAATTTTAGCGCTCCCTCTCAACTAGGGAGAACTCCTTTTACTAATCCATCTATCAGTGGTTACTATCTCTGCCATCAATGCACTGCTATGCACTGCTCTACTCTGTTATGCTCTGCTCTGCTAAACTATGAAGAAGAAGAAGTGATCGAGAATGTATCATACCATTCTCTATTGACCCGAAGTCAGTCCCAGATAAAAGAGAGTGTCTCATACCACTCTTACTGACTCGAAGTTAGTTCCAGATAAAAGATAGCGTCTCATACCACTCTTACTGACTCGAAGTCAGTTCTAATTGATCCCAAATCAACGTCATTCTAGCATAGGGAGTACGGTAGTACAAGATGTGTCCATCGGTAGTACTATGGTCCCTATCCTCATTTCCCTACTCATTGGCCAGATGAGAGGTACTTCCCAGGAGTCGTAGACTACATGGGTAGGATGTCTCAGTAGGAGAAGGATGAACCACTCACCTTGCCTACATGTCGCCACAAGGTATCACAGGGGAAGGCTGAACCACTCAACCTGTACATAGCAAACCACTAGGGGAAGGTTGAACCACTCACCCTATGGTTGCTCATTGCTCCAAGAAGTACCCCAAGCCCCTTGGAGCTCCCAAAGCTCAATTTCCATATCATATGAGACCCTCATAGGAGGGTCTCTCCACGACTCCTGGTTGTTCTTGGAAAGTCAAGAATTTGACCTTTCCCAGGGGCTTCGTCAGAATGTCAATGACTTGCTCATCAATCCCAATGTGGTGAAGCCTTGTTGCTCCTTGTTGTACCATATCCCAGATAAAGTGATACCTGATATCGATGTGCTTGGAGCAATCATGAAATACGAGATTCTCTAATAATCAAATCCCACTCTGGTTGTCGCAGAGGATCATGGTAGTATCCAACACATGTCCAAACAGTTCACTAAAGAGCTTCTGCAACCATACAGCTTCACAGGAGGCCATACTCGCAACTATGTATTTGGCCTCAACGGTGCTCAAAGCAATTGACTTCTGCTTCCTTATCATCTAGGATATCGAAGCAGAACCCAAAGAGAAACAACATCGAGAAGTGCTCTTGCGATCCACCACACTTCCTACCCAATCAACATCAGAATAACCATGCAACCTCACATCTATGAAAATATATCAGTTCATGAGTGATTGTGCCCTGAAGATATCTCAGAAGATTCTTGGCACCAATACAATGTGAGTGATGAGGCTCAACCATAGATTGGCTCAACGTGTGAACTGCAAGACATATACCCGGACGAGAGTTCACCAAGAACATCAGTGCTCCTATGAGTTGACGATACTCAAAATCATTTCCCAATTCAGGTCCGACAACACTACCACATAACTTCTTAAAGTTAAACTCCATCGGGGTAGTCACGGGCTTGTATTCTACCATCCCAAATATTTCCAATATATTCACAACATATTTTCCTTGAGATAGGAAAATTTCTCCTGGCTTTTACCAGACCTCCAACCCTAGGAAGTAGTGCATCAATCCTAGGTGTTTCATCTCAAATTCGGAAGGCAACTCCCTCTTACATTTGTGAATGAGAGGGTTTGCACCAGTCAAAAAGAGGTCATCCACATAAAGCACTAGTATGAGAGGTCTATCATCTTCAAGCTTAAAGTAAAGGTTTGGATCGGCTTCACTCCTAGTGAATCCCAGCTTCATCAAATAGCTATCGATCCTCTCATACCAATCTTGGGGTGCTTGCTTCAACCCATAGAGAGTTTTCTTTAACCTGCATACATGATATTCCTGATCGTGAATCTCAAACCCCTCGGGTTGTTCCACATAGACTTCCTCTTTAATCTAACCATGCAATAAAGTGGTCTTGACATCCATCTGATGTAGGTTCCATCCTTGCAAAACGATAAGGGCTATAATCGAGCAGATAGTAGTGTATCAGTTAACAGGTGAAAATATCTCATCGTAATCTACACCTTCCTTTTGAGAGAAGCCTCGAGCAACAAAGCGAGCCTTGTACTTTTCTACACTCCCATCAGCTCCATGCTTGATTTTGTAAAGCCATTTAGAGGTGACAACCGATTTGTCCTAGGGTCTAGGGACCACATCCCAGACATCATTCTTTATAATGCACTCGTATTCTTCATTCATAGTATCCTTCCATACTTGATGCTTCATGGCTTCTTCGAATGATGTAGGCTCATTTTGAATGATAGTTCTCATAATGGTCAGGTATCCCTGATACTTGGTCGGCTTCTTTCTTTCACAAAAAGTTCCCCTTGGTGCAATATGTCTCTCAGAATCTTCGAGAGTCTCCCTAAGCCAATGAGGGCCTCTTCTTGGAGGAGGAGGGTTCTTGAGGAGAGGGATCAATAGGATCCATAGGTTCATCAACATCTAGCATCGTTTCATCTTCTTTTTCATTCTGCTTTCTGGTGTCAGTTTCTTTATCCTTCCTTGGTAAAGGAAATTTTTCAACCTTGCTAAGAGCCATATATTCGTCAAAGGTGGCATCATGACTTATCACAACTCCCCTTTGACCAGCCACATAAATTTTATAACCCTTAGAATTTTCGCTATAGCCCACAAAGATTCCTTTCTTTCTAGATGCACCCAATTTGCTTCTTTCTCTTTTAGCACATGAAAGTATATGGGACTTCCAAAAATTCTAAAATGAGAGACATCGTGTTTCTTACCAGTGAACATTTCTTCAGGATTCTTGGAGTCCAATGGTTGATGAGGGAATAGGTTTTGAACATGTTGGAAATACTGAGGGGGGGGTGTATCAGTATTCCTTTTTAATTGTTCTTTTTATCACCAAAACATATATATATGGAACACAAAAATAGATAGCTGGAATAAATTCTTTTATTAACACAAACAGTGCAATGAAATAAATACAATATATAACTAATTGCAATCAGTTGCTAAGCACCAACTTGAACTTTTTGTGAGGCTCCAACCTCCAGAGCACCAACTTTGTTTTTCCAAGGCAATATTTTTGCACTTAGGAGCACCCACTCCCAAGGATTCCAATCCTTTCAGTTTTGAGGCTCCAACCCAATGGGCTCCAACCCAAACCTAGTATAAACTGTTTTGTTGTAGTTCTCTACTCCCAAGCCTGTTGAGCTTCTGCTTCACTCTTACTCTCCTGCTTCTCCTGCCTCTCCTGCCTCTGCCTAAGCTTTGGCTTCCTCTCACTCTGATTATGCACATGCATACAACTTTCCTTGCTTTTCCTGTTTTATGTATCCTTGATGGCTCCAACTGTTCGTTTCTGCTTTCCACTGGCTCTTCAGCTTCCTCAATGCTCGCTTCAGCTCCCTCTGCATTGGCTTGTCCTTTGGCTTCCCTCTTCTTCATTTCTTTGGCTTTTCGGTTTCCTTTGCGCTAGCTTACCCTTTGGCTTCCTGGCTTCTCGGTCGTTGTCGCTTCCTCCGTCTCTTCATGCTCACCAGCACTCCTAGAACACGTTGATTTAACGGCGAGGACCAAATACACAGAGCAAAACTGCTGCATGTTAAAACTTTAACAGAACCCCTTTTTTCAATGATAATAGGCATACATAGGACTTTATTGTTTAACGAACATGCCACATCTCAATCACAATTGCAATCGGCTTTCGTTCACGCCTCCTAAACTATTGGAACCGTTATCATAAGCCTTTTGGCCTAAAAACCCTAGGCAACGCAAATACTGAAATACACAGGAAAATATGAAAACAACCAGCAGAAATGTTAAAGGGTGGACTTCATCTATACCTACATCGGGTCCGTAGTGTAATCGCAATCGGTGCTTTCAGGGCAACAAGGCCTTAAGCACTTGCAATATGTCAGTTGCGACATAACAATAGATCAAACTGCAACATATCACAATATACGATATTTATATATAATATATAATTTTTATTTATATATATTATATATATTGCAAATTTGCATGTTTTAATGCACCAAGGCTTAGAGCCCGAAAATATGAAATACACTAAAAACATGCTTCGAAACACTTTTGGTGGACTTCACTGTTTATGCACCCGAACTTATATGTTCTGTCGGGTCCGCACATATATGTCATTGTCGGGGGTTTAGGGTGATGGCACATAACTGAATCGCCGATTATCATATATATATATATACTTCTTCGCTTTGATAGTGTATTCCACTATAACTAAGTCTTCCGCCTCTAATAGTGTATTTGCATGTATATACACTATATTGCTCTTGATAGCTCTGTTTGCTTCCTCCATTGGCTCTATTTGCTCCCTTCGATGGCTCTGTTTGCTTCCTCTGTTAGCTCTGTTTGCTCCCTCCGATGGCTCTGTTTGCTTCCTTCGATGGCTCTGTTTGCTTCCTCTGGCTCCTCGAATATTGCCATATTGACATCAATGATAATCTATGTCAACAATCTCCCCATTTGTTATTGATGGCAATATTCTTTTGCTCTCCCCCTTTGACATCAATGGCAAAGGAATGCATACAGACTCCCCCTGTCGAACTACTCCCCCCGTAGAACTGCTCCCCCTGTCCTGCAACATCTTTATGAATGAACTTGAATGATGCTAGAGAGATAACCCCCATATTTTGACAAAGATGTTCAAATGCTTCTCAAGGAAGAGGTTTTGTGAAAATATCAGCTATCTACTCCTTAGTATTGATATATTCCAAGATGATGTTTTGTTCGGCTACTTGTTCATGAAGGAAATGATACTTGATTGGTATGTGTTTGGTCTTTGAGTGCATCACTGGACTTTGTTGAGACTGATAGCACTTGTGTTATCACAATAGATGGTAATTGGTTGATTTGTACCTATGTTGACATCTTTTAGAGCTTCCTTCATCCATAGTATTTGAGTACAACATTCTACTGCAGCTATATACTTGGCTTCGACTGTGGATAATGATATGGATGTTTGTTTTTTGCTGAGCCAAGATACTAAACAGTCTCCCAAGAAGAATGCATTTCCACTAGTACTTTTCCAATCATCTACACTTCCAGCCCAATTAGCATCGGTGTATGCAGTTATAGTCAGTGTTGAGCTCTTAGGGTACCAAAGACCGAAATCATGAGTTCCTTTCAGATATCTAAGAATTCTTTTTACAGCTAACAAATGGGATTGTTTAGGGGCATATTGAAATCTTCTCGCCATTCCTACTGCCTACATTATGTCGGGTCTTATAGCAGTTAAGTACAGAAGGGCTCCAATTATTGACCTATAATGAGTTGCATATACTGGAGGGGAGTCATCATTTTTTCTCAATTTTCAATTTGTGGTCATAAGTGTGCTCATGGGTGCACAATCTTCCATTCCATATCTTTTAAGCATGTCTTTAAGATATTTGGCTTGAGATATAAACAATCCTGCTCTGGTTTGAGATACTTGTAGTCCAAGGAAGTGAGATAACTCTCCTATCATTGACATCTCGAATTCTCTTGACATTTTTTGAGAAAATTCATGGCTTATTTCATCATTATTGCTAGCAAAAATCAAATCATCAACATAAACAAGTGTGACTAGTAACTTACCTTCATTCGTCTTTATGTAGAGATTACTTCTGGCCACTCCCTTCTTGAAGCCTTGTTGTTGTAGATAGTGATCCAATCTTGCATACCAAGCTCTGGGAGCTTGTTTCAACACATATAATGCCTTTTTCAACTTATAGACTAAGTCCTTTCATTCTATTAGATCAAACCCTTCTTGTTGCTACATGTAGACTTCTTCCTTGAGTTCCCCATTCAGAAATGTTGATTTTATGTCCATTTGATAGATTTTGAAACCTTTTGAGCAAGCAAATGCCAAGAACATCCTGATAGCTTCTATACGAGCTACTGGTGCAAATTCTTCAAAATCAATTCCTTTAATTTGTGAATAGCCTTTGCAAACAAGCCTTGCCTTATTTCTGAAAACTTGTCCATCTTCATTCATTTTATTTTTGAATACCCACTTGGTTCCTATTATGTTTTTGTCCTTTGGACAAGGTATCAGCTCCCATGTCTCGTTCTTCTCAATTTGGGACATTTCTTCTTCCATGGCTTTTACCTAATGAGGATCCTTGCTTGTGCAAATGTTTTTGGTTCTATCATGGATAGAAGAACAATAACGTTTCTCTTTGGTGTAATTATCATCCTTCTTTGGGTTTGCATACCTTCATCTCTATTGCAAATAATCTGCTCTTTTGGATGATATTGGTGGAGAAACTTCATCTTTGAAGGGGTATGAGGTGGTTCTTTTTCCTCTTCTTCTTCTTCCTGATCTATTTCTTCTTCTTCAATAAGAGGATCATCTTCATGTTCTTCAATTTCTTTTTCTAGAAGGTCTTCATCAATCTTTACATCAATGCTTTCCACTATTTTCCTTAGTTGAAAATCGTAGCACTTGTAGGCTTTGCTCCGTGTAGAGTATACAAGGAATATCCCTTAATCAACCCGAGAATCAAACTTTCCTGGTGAGATATTATGAAGCACTTGCTTCCAAATATCTTGAAGTACTTTACTGAAGCAGGTCTTCCTTTCCATAGTTCATAAGGAGTTTTTTCACAATTTGTTCTTAATTGAGTTCGATTCAAGGTATAGACAACTGCCCCGACTACTTCTCTCCAGAATTTTCGCTGCAAGTTTGCTGCTACTAACATTGTTCTTGCCATTTCTTGAACTGTTCAGTTTCTTCTTTCAACTACCCCATTTTGTTGGGGTGTTCTGGCAACAAAGAATTCTCTTTTAGTTCCATGTATATTACAGAACTCATTAAATTATTTTGATGTGAATTCTCCCCCTCTATCTATTCTGAGGCACTTAATTTTTGAGTCATTTTCATTTTCTACCAGAGCTTTTAGATTCTTAAAACACTCAAATGTTTTAGATTTATATTCTATAAAATATATCCACATCATTCTAGTATAGTCATCAACAAATAAAACAAAGTACCTTTCTCCTTGGAGTGCCTAATTTCTAGTTGCTCCACATAAATCAACATGGATGATCTCCAAGGGCTTTGATGTAGAGAGCTCATTGGTCTTGTGGCTGGTTCTGGTTTGCTTTCCATGTTGACATGGACCACATACTCCTTGATTTGGTTTGAGTAGCCTTGGAATGTCTCGTACAGCTTTAATCTTGCTAATATTGATCAGATTTTCGAAGCTTGTATGTCCAAGTCACTTGTGCCACAACCAACTTTCATCTGTCTGACTTAGGTAGCATTTATTTTCTTGAATCTTGTTCAGAATGTAAATGTTGTCTCGTGTTATAACCCCTTTCACCACAAGTTCCCCTAAGGAAGAGCTCCTTATTTCACAGTCTTTGGTGCTAAAGACAACATTATGTCCTTGATCACAGATTTGGCTAACACCCAGGAGGTTGTGTTTGAGCCCATCTACTAGCAGAGCATCGTGAGCTTTTCCTTTTCCATTGATAAGAGTCACAATTCCTTTTCCCGCAATTCTAGCAAATCCACATCCAAAGGACACATTTCCTTCCTTTTTTCTCAATGAGACAAACTTCCTTTTGTCCCCTCTCATGTGTCTAGAGCACCCACTATCCACAGACCAATGATTTTCATTATTTTGAGCATGTAGATCCAGGCCACATTTATCCATGTTGGGATTCTCACTACTTGCTTTTCCTCCTTTGAGTGGGCAGTTTTGTTCATAGTGTCCATTATTAGAGCATAATGAGCAAATCAGATCAAATTTGGTCAAGGGATCAAACGAATTGAAGGTTTTGATTTGTCCCTGCCTTTTGGGGCCATGTGGTTTGATTATTTGATCCTTTAGCTTTGGTGTTTCACTCTTGCGAGCCATGCAATGTCTGGCTTGATGACCAAAGTTTTTACAATGAAAACAATGTCCAAGAAAGATAGTTGTGTACTTGTTGTAGTAGCCACGGTTTGAGTCAATTTCCTTCCTTGGAATTACTCCCGCTTCATTCTTTGGATTTGAGATGGGCCTTTGATGGAATACTGGTTTATATTTGCTATAGTATCCATGATTCGAATCCACATTCTTCTTTGGAGTTATTCTCTCTTCATTCTTTGGATCTGGGATGTGCCTTTGATGACATAATTTTTCTTCTTTTGGGTTGTTGGAAAGTGCATCGGCATAACTTTTCGCACTATTCTTAGTGCTTGATGATTCTCCTTTAAAACCTATTCCAGACTTGTCATGTTGAGGTTTTTGACTTTTTAGGATAGTCTTAAGTATTTGAGAGCTTTTCCAACCCTTTTTGGATTTCTCCAATTCCTTCTTTATAGATACTATTCCAGCCTCATGTTCTTCGCAAGTCTCTTATTTTTCTTTTAGCTTTGTTTCCAAGAGATCTTCTCTTCTTCTTGTTTCCTCATTTTCTACCTTGAGAGAAATGATTCTATTTCATAATTTCTCATTTTCTTCAATGGCACTTATTAACAGTTCATATACATTTCCTTCTAGCCCTAAGTCATCACCATTTTTGAATGCCATGAATAATGTTTCTTGGCTTTCATCATGGTCACTTTCCTCGTCTGATTTTCTTTTTATGACTAGAAATTCATCCTCATTCGGGTTAAAAATAATTAATTAAAAATGACAACATTAAAATTAAAATTATTTCTCCTTTTTTAAATGTTGATTACTTATATATTATATATATATTATAATATATATATATATATATTATATATAATAACAAAAAAAAAACCATAAAACAAATGTAAAAAAAAAAAAGCAGTTATCTTTGTAAATTAAAATTTAAAGAACTATAAAAATACAGAATTTTTAAAAAATATTAAAAAATTAAAAATCAAAATTTAAAAATAAATAAATACAATAAATTTTTAAAACTATCTTTTAAAAAAAACACAACAACAACACAAAACAAACAAAAAAAACGAATAAAAAAATTAAAATCGTTAAAAAATTATATTAAACATTACAAAAAACATAATTTAATTAAAAATGACAACATTAAAATTAAAATTTAATAAAAAAAAGTAATTTATTAACAAAACTTATATATATATATATATTATATATATATATATTAAAAAATACACAACAACAATCAACTCCGCCCGCCTAGGGCTGCGCTGCCCACGCCGCTTGGGGGGAGCTATCATCCAAATTTATTTATTTATAAGTTTTGATTATAATTGTTTTAAAGAATTCAGACTTTTGTGATCCATAATCTTGTTTGTGAGAATAATTTCGGCAAAATCACATAACAAATCATTTGTCGACGCGTTTCGAACCAACCAGTGTGGTTCATCGTCAGGACAAGTTGAAGATCCGATCTGAGCAATGAGTTAAATAGGGACAGCAGGCCATTCCAACAGCTAAATTTGACTGAGAAACGGTCAAACGGGACCTCTAACAGCGAGGTATGACAAGGTCCAAGGTGAGGGACCTAAATTTTATTTAATTATCCTATTAATTTCTTTATTTACTATATTTTTAATAAATTTTTTAAATAAATATATAATATCAATTGCATTATATTATTTGTTAATGTTAATATTATTATTACCAATGTATTTAATATTTATTTATCATTATATAATATTAATAAATATTATTTATTTAATAATATAATGGTAAATCTTATTGTTATATACCCAGTATTTCATTACAAAGGTCAGATTTAACTCTAGAACCTAAAATAATTATTATCTTATTTATATTTATTTATTTTATTAATAATATATATTATTAAATTTTCAATAATATATATTCTTTGATAATATATATTTACGCATATAAAATATTTTTTATTAATAATATATTAAATTTACCATTATATTAATATAATATCAATAAGTTTATTTTATTTAAAATATTAGAAAAAATGGTAAAATAATGTATAACAATGTGTCTAATTTTTCTCATTATAAACATTATTTAGGTTAATATAATATTAATTATTAATAATAAATATTATTTTATTAAATAATTAAAATAGAATAATTGTAAATATTATTATTATATAACTCATATTTTAATTATAAAGGTCAATATAACAAAGAACTTAAAATTAATTATTAATTTATTTATATATTATTTACTATTTTATTTATAAATATTAAATATTATATATTCTTAATAATAATGTATATACCAATATTGAATAAAATTTTAATGAATCATATTTAAATTAATAATTAAATTTAACCATTATAAATTAAAATATTATATTAATATTAATAAGTAATATTTATTAAAATATTAGAATGAAAGATAAGGTTGAAATATTATTATTCCCGGATCCGGGTGACGTCTCGGGATTTAATGGTTTTCATGCAACTTAATGAACCCAGGTACTGCCACCTGCAAAGCAGCGTGGCGTCCCAGATCACAATCGATCGCAGAGGGAATGTTTTTATGGTTGAAGGACAGGGCAGGCCGGCGCCATTAATGCAGGACGCGCCTCGAAGCTGCCTGTTGAAGGTTAAATACATGGCGTTTCCATATGTTTATTCCACTTCCAGTGTTCAGGTCTCTGGTTCTACGTTTGGTTTTCAATTATGGTGTGAAGGTGAGAACGCGCCCGTCTTCAGAGGCAAGATTCAGGCTCGCTCGGGTTTGAATTTGCAGCACCTCAAATTCACCTGCGTGCTCCACAGAGGAACTCGTTCAGTGGCTGGGGGTAAGTGGTCTGTTATTTGTAATATCAGTTTTGTCTGTGTTGTTTCTCGGTCTCGGGCTTCAATTGTCTGCACTTATGGGCCTCGGGTTCAATTGGGTCATTCCTCTGGTTTTAAGCTCTGTTCCTTTGATTTTTCTGTGTCTGTTGGCAAAATGAAGCGCCATGGGAAGCGGATTTTTTCGGGTGACCGCCCTGGCAGTGGCAAGCGGCCCTCAGTCAATCCTCGTTCCAACCCCGCGCTTTTGCCCATCAACCTCTCTTCCTCTCCTAAGGACCTTCCCCCCAGCAATCCTCCTCGCAAGCCGATTCCCAATAGTGCCTTTCAATCTACCCATTTTAAATTCCAGAGCAATTTGAATAGGCCTTTGATTTCTGCTCAGATCACCATTCTCATGACGGAAGAAGAAAACCAGGCCTCCCCTCTTTCCTGCATTGTACCCAACCCCTCTCACAACAGCGAGCGTTCCTCGGCCGAGGATTCTCTGGGTATCAAGCGGGAGATTGAACCTGTTTTGCAGGTTAATTTGCCCCCTATTATCCCTCCCCTGGTTGACTGTGACCCAATTGAAGCAGAGACAGATGCAGGAACCGTCGACCTCGACAAGGTGATGGAAGGCAAGGAGCCTCTCAGTCATGATGACGCGTGTCAAGATGCCGAGGAGACACATGGGGAAGCAGAGGAAAATGATTAACCTGCGGTGCGGTTTACCTTTTTTGGTTCTTTGGTGGGTGCTCAGAGGGCATTACCCAGACATTTTGGTCATGGTTCAGCTTGACGGCATCAACTTCAGGTTATGGTCTCCCACCGACGCAGCGTCTGTTCTCCTCCTGGACCTTTGCTATCAGTTCTGCTCTTCTGTTTCTCTTCTTGTCTATCAATCTATGTCTGCTTGTAATGCCAATTTAGTTGGTTGTATGTCTCTGTTTTCCCCCAGTTCTCATAGTTATGGGGCAGTTTTGTAATGTTAATGGCTCTGGGGTTCCCGCCCTTGCAGCCTCCGCTATATGTAAAAATATTTTGATTTCCAGTTAATAGAATTAGTTGTTACAGAGAAAAAAAAAATGTTGAATATTATTATCATATACCCATTATTTTATTAAAATAAAATTTAAACCTAGAACTCAATAAAACCGAAGAGGCTATTATTTATATTTATTTACGTATTTATTTAATTTATTAATTAATATTATTAATATTGAAATACGCTAACTAATGAAACTATAAACTATTATCTTAATATAAAGATAAAGTAGTTAATAATCTCATCATTAATAACAACTCTTGGCTAATATTATTATTACTAGGGTTAATGTCGAATTATTTATAATGGCTCATGCTATAACATTATCATAAGGATAATTTTATTCTCTAGGAAAAGGGGTTAAAAGATTTAATTTAAAAACCCACAACACGTTAAGGGAGGATAAAGAATAACACGAGACGAAAGAAAAGCAAGATCTTCAACTTGCCCGATGAACCACACTGGTTGGTTCGAAACGCGTCGACAAATGATTTGTTATGTGATTTTGCCGAAATTATTCTCACAAACAATATAATTGTTTTTTTAATGTTGTTAATTTAATTAATTAGTTTTTTTTTTATATTAATATAATAGTTATATATATATAATATATATATATATATATATATATATATATATATATATTTTATATGTTTTTAAATTTTTTTTGTTTTTTCTTTTTATTTTTGTTTTAAATTTTTTAAATGGTTTTATTTTTTGTTTCTTTGCATCAAGTTTGTTTTTTATTTATTTTTTGTACGTTTTTAGTTTTTTTAATAATTTTTAAAACAAATTGTATTTTTTATTTATTTATTTTTATAGTTTTTTTTATTTGTATTTTTTCTTTCAATTTTTTATCACTTACAAGATTAAAAAATTGCATGTTATATTTTTTTTTAAATTTGTTTTGTTGTTATTTATTTCTTTATATTTTTTTATTTTTTTAATTCTTAATTTTATGGGTTAATTTTGTTTTTTTTTATCATTTTTTGATTGATTTTTTGTCTTTTTAGGTTAATTTTGTTTTTTTTGTTTTTTTATTTTTATGTTTGATTTTTTTTTGTCTTTATTTATTTATGTTTTTTTTATAATATATTTTTATTACCTTTTGTTATTTTATTTATTTTGTTTTTATTTTTATTTGTTTTCATTATTCTTTTGAAATTTTAATGTTTTTCGGAGTCATGATAAAATCTTTTACGCCATTATTTCAAAATATTGAAAATTTATTGTGAAAATAAAAAATAGACGTTATTTCAACATCAACACTTTTCGTTTTCAGGGCGTTTTTTGCACAATCTTTGCACAAAAAATTGATTTTCACAGCCAATTTTAAAACATGTTGAAAATTTACCCTAGAAAAAAAGGTGTTATTCTAGCGTCAACACTTTTCATTTTCAAGTTGATTTTTCATGTTTTTGGGGGATTTTTTGTCTAGAGTTCCCGTTTCAAAGTTTAGATTGTTTTTCCTTGCTCCTTCGCTTGGGTTATTTCTCCTTCTGTGGCTAGTAGGTGACCTAAAAGTCTTTTCTTCCATCAATTTCAACCTTCTTTCTGCAACTTGGCAATTGCGACCTTGTAGCTGCAAAACCCTAGCCTTATCTTTGCACGTGAGAGAGAGAGAGAAGATCAGCCCAAAACTTTGTCCTTCTTCCTTTTATCCTTCTTCACTTTCCTTTCTTCCGCCTCTTCTTCACTTGGATGAGGAGGAATGAGTGAATGACCATAGGAGGTCAAATTTTGTCCTATATATAGGCTTCCAAGGAGGACGGCATGACCTAATGAGGCTACCTTCTTAGTTGTCAGGCCGACTTGGCCTTGGAGGGGTATTTTTACACTTTATACATAAAAATAATTCTTTTGACATGTTACAAAATTCCTAGTGGGGTATTCTTCATATGACAATGACTCTATTGACTTCTTGACTCTATGACAAACCCTAGAAGCACTCAACGGGTGCTTGACCTATAAATAAAATGAGATTCAGCATGAAACCCATGCTACAAAAATAACAATACTATTTTTTCTTTCTTTCCACAATATATAAGAATCAAGAGTACATTTCATATTTATTAACACCAAACCTAGTTACATATTTCAACAGCAACACCCTGAAGTGTTTTTCATGTCCACTATAATGCCTACCCAATCTGCATTAGTATATCCCACCAACCTGATACCATCAGCTCGAGCATATCTGATCCCATACTCGATTGTACCATGCAAATACTGCAACACATTATTTTCCATTGTCCAATGCATTCTCTTCGGTTCAACCATGAATTGATTAAGAGAGCTTGTTGCAAGGGATTTAGCTAGCCTAATGTTGACCAAATACATGAGAGAGTCGATACCCTATCTGTATAAGGTGGGTGTAGACATGGCTCAAAAATCCTCCATGCCAAACCTCCTCAGGATCTTGATGCAGTATTTTCCTTGCCCAAGGAAAATCTCCTCATTTGTCTGCCACACCTCCATGCTTAGAAAGTAGTGCATGAGTCCCAATTCTTTCATCTCAAACTCAGCTACAAGGTCCCTCTTACACTTCTTTATGAGCCTGTTAGAAACAAGTCATCCACATATAGAAAAAGAATGAGAATCTCCCCCTTAATCACCAAGCAATAGAGATTTTCATCTGCCTCACTCTTCATGAAGCCCATTCCCTCCAAGTATATATCAATTGGCTCATACCACACCTTGGGAACCTGGTTAAGACTGTATAAAGCTTTCTTCAATCTACACACATGGGTCTCTTTGTTGTGTGCTACAAATCCCTCTAGTTGTTCTATCAATACCTCCTATTCCAACTCACCATTAAGGAACATTGTCTTGACATCCATCTGATGGATTTGCCATCCCATGTGTTGCAAGTGAGATCATTGATTGTATAGAAGTATACCTAGCCATAGGAGCAAATGTAACCCCATAGTCTATTCCCTCCTTCTAAGAGAACCCCTTAGCCACAAACCTTGTATTTTTTGATGTTTCCATTTGCACCATGTTATATCCTAAATATCCAACGTGATCCACCCACTGCCCTTTCTATCAGTCTAAGAAAAACCCACCACACGTTGTTATGCATGATTGAGATATACTCCTCAACCAATGCATCTCGCCACACTTGTTGTTGTGCGGCCTCCTAATAATTGGAAGGATCACTATCTACCCATTGACTGAGTAGTGTCATGTAGCCATTGTACTTGTCTAATTGTTTTCGTTGTCTACTACCCATCTTAGGAGCTCCCACAAACTCCCGAGCATCCTGAAGTGTTTGTTCCACTTCTTGGTTCCTCTCACCAATTGTAGAGGATGGAATATCAACCTCCATGTCCATAGGCATCTCTCAGATTTGATGCATCTATTGATCCATACTCTATGAACTCTTATGAACATCTACACCTAAGCATGTGCTCATACTAGTAATTGTACTCATGTTTTGTTGCCCCTATCCTACTACCCAATCCTTGGAGCTTCTGCTAGTTGCCCACTTTGATCATCTGGTAGTAAATCTCTCGACCTCCTATATACCTTATCCTCCATGAAATTGACATCATGCCTGACAATAGTCCTCCTAGCCTCTGGAATAAATATCTGATATGCCTTTGAGGTCTAGTTGTACCCCACAAAGTACCCCCTCTCTATAGTCTAATCCAAATTGGAATATTATCCCCTGGAATGTGACAATACACCAAACTCCCAAATATCTTGAAGTGACTAACATTTGTCTTCTTCCCTATGAATGCCTCCTATAATGTCATTTTTCCCAATGCCTTACGTGGAACTATGTTTTGTATATAAACTATTGTATTGCATGCCTCTACCCATAAGTATCGTGTCATATCCTAGTCATATAGCATAACCCTCGTTGCCTCCAATATAGAATGATTATTCCTCTCAACAACCTCATTCTATTGCAGGTTATAAGCAGTCAATCACTCTCTTGATTCCTCCACTGATATAGAACTCTTTCCCAGTGTACTCACCTCCATTTCTTAACCAAAGAACCTTCAATTTCTTGCCCACTGAATTCTCCACGAGCTTTGAACTCTTGGTCTTCAAGATGTATATTCGGGTCATCCTAGAGAAATCATCAATAAAAGTAACAAAGTACTTGTATCCTCTAAGAGACTTTGTCGACATCAGTCCACATATATGTGAATGTACTAGATCAAGAACTCCCTTAGATATAATGTCACTCCTTGGAAAATTTGCTTTCATAAATTTCTGCAACACATCCCCTACATACATCATCATGCTTTGTGCTCATCTATGGAACACTTGTCACTGTTTCATGAAGCAATTTGAGTGCTCCATGATTAACATGTCCCATACTCATTTGCCATAGCTCTCCCTGATCTCTAGGATCACTATTACTCACTAGCACCTTAGGAGTATCAAACTGCAACCTGTAAAGCCAACCGCTCCTAACTCCAATAGCTATGAGTGATTTCCAATCCTTGTGCTTGATCAACATGTGTGCCCCTCTAAAGAGTACATTGTACCCTTTGTCCTAAAGGATATATATGGAAATCATGTCCATGCCCAAGCTTGGCACATGCAACACATCATGAATCAAAATTGACTCGCCAAACTCCCTCTGAAATAGAATAATCCTTCTCCCAACTAAATTGCACTTAGACTTGTTCCCCATCTGAATATGGAATCTAATGTCCTCGTCCTTGTAATAAGAGAAGTAGTCCCTAAGTCCTATCATATGAAATGACGCCCCATTATCTATATACCAAGCACCTTGTGAGGTTGAGCTAGTCAGGAAAGTTATGAGTGCGAACTGTTGTTCCATCCTGCTAGAGAGCTCATTTGTACTTATTGAAGTCGTCGTCTTCTTCTTTCTCTTATTTTTACTTTTCTTCCTTTGTGGGAAATTATTGACATAGTGGCCAAACTCATTACAAACATAACATTTGACCTTAGAAAGTTCCTTCTTCTTCTCACCTTTTGGGTTAGGTCCTTTGCTAGACCACTTCTTCACTTTACCTTTTCCTGTTAGGGCCATGTTTTCTTGTTGCTACTCACTTTTCCGTGCCTTATTGTTGTTCCCACTAACAAGACTAAGTATAATCTCCTCGTAAGTGAAATCGCTTCACAGTGGATCCCAACTCGATAATGTGTCTTGTCCATTGATGACTTGAACAAAGGCATCCCACTGCTTAGTAAACCTATTTAGGGCTATTCGCACTAGCTATTCATCATTTGGTTTAACTCCAACAACTGCTAACTCATCCTTGACCAGTCTAAGTCTAGTGAGGTAGCTAACGTCTTCACCCTTATTCATTTAGGTGTTACTCAACTTCTCTCTAAAAATCGACTTCATTTTAGTGGTAGCATTGTGGTACAAATTTAGGATGGCATCTGACATATTCTTGTATCTAGCTCTGTGATATGAGGAATAATGTGATCCTAAACATTAAGGATTATTCTCCTCAGTTTGGCATCCTCTTTATTATATGTAAGAAGTTGTGTTGGATCTGTAGGTACTACTACAACAATCGTCACATACTTCTTGAGACCATTTTCTTCCAACAACAATAAATTTTGGCTTTCCAAACACCAAAATTAAACCATTAGAAAATAAAGCAAGGCCCAAATAAATCTAAAGAATTCAAACTAAGTTTTATAAACCCTCTATTTTATCTTCTCGTGTCTGCGTAGAGCCTCTTTTGCCCTCAGATGTGTTGTGATACCATGTGAAATTTTTAATATTGTTGTAGTTAATCTGGTTTATATATTCACCTATCTTCAAAAAGATTATTTATCTTATGTAAATTATATATGACAAATACTGAATAAAACACTACTACAAATTCACCAAAATTTAATCACAGGAATTGAGAAAATATCACACACAAAATAATAGACACTGATATTTTTGGACAAATTGTCCTTGGAAAAACCCCAAAGGGAAAACCATTTCTGTAGATGAGGGACTTTTTATTATTTTTCAACAAATCAAGGCTTACACAAACAACTTGCCTCTTACTAGAAAATCTCTAGGCAACATTTTTATTTACTTCTACTGGTCAAATCAAACTAAAAATCCATGATTTCCTTCTACAAACCAACTTGTCCCTCTATGTGCAACTTGCACTTCCTCCAACAACTCGCACTGGACACTGGAAATGTGCATTGGCTCTTCCTGAAGCTCCCACTGTCTCAGCAAATTTATTTGCCTCCAACAACTCCAAAAACCCACTCGCATTGTCTACAAGAAATTGGTTTGGAAATAAAATCAAGCCTTCAACGACTAGCATTGGATAAACTGGCAATTCGCATTCGCTGAATCGGCCTCCCTCTTGCAAAATAATTTGTCCTCCTTCCTTCTCTTGGAAAACTAAAATCTCTTTGAAGAATCTCTCCAAAAATTCTCTCCTCAATTTCTCCTGCTGAAATCCCATTGTTGATGTCTCCCATGCTATCATTGTGCCCTTATTATTGGTGCAAATATGTCTCATGAATGTGTTCTCTAAATACCCATCGATCTCCTCTTATAATCTCTCATTAAGCAATAAACAACCATGATCTATTCCCAATCAACGGCTAAGATCAGCTTCACTTATAAAAATAACTTTTCTAGAAGTCACAAGAAAAATCGAATTTTCTCAATTAATTCTGATTAATTAACCACTTTTCCCAAGTTAACCTTCAAAAATAATTAAACTCGCTAATTAAATCCAATTAACACCATTTTCCTTGGAAAGTTTTCTGGGTATTAGAGATAATTAATTCACAGTGTTCCTTAGTCTCATAGACACCACTTGAGACTAGAAAACCTATCTGAGCTACACAAACCAACAAGGTGAAGTATTTTCAAGGTCTAGTCAACGACACTCGCCCCATTGTATGTGTTGCAAGTGAAGTTCCCAGACCTTTTCCATCTATCTAGACCATTGCAAATAATTAAGTTGAAAGCCCCACACAATGTAAGCAACTCATCTCCAAAATGATTGCTAACTTTGTCATCTTTTGAACACCTCACCCATTGGGGATTTTCCTCTTCAGTGAGCCAAATAGGATTGTTATCCTCTTTGCAACAAAGGATGCTAGCTTGATTATTTGTTGTTCTAGCATTGAAATCTCCCACTAGAAGAACTTCTCCCTGCTGAGAGTACACGGAAATATCTTGTTTTAAAGTTGCATATGGATCCTTACTGTCAAGCCCCTTATTCTTGTAAGTTTTTGAGACTTGAGGGGCCAAATAGTATGCTACAATTCTTATGTGATTCTCATTCTCTGATATTTACAACCATAGATATTGTTTATTTGCATCTTCTTTAATTAACTGAATGTGACAGTCTTCTTTTTCTTTCACTAAAACTAGTATTCCCCCATACCCATTGCCATTATCTGCTACCTTGTTCCAACCTACCAACTTCAGATAACCGTCAAACATAGGAGTTTTGCAACCATCATGTTCATGAGTTTCCATGAGACAAATTATGTCTCTACCTTCTGCAATAGGCCCTAACCTAGGTCCCCTCCTGCAAGGTTAAGCTCTACAATTCCAACAAACTAAACTTAGGTAGACCTGGGTAGGATTTGACTGCTATGCAGTTTGGCACATAAGACTCAAATTTGAGTCTTCACCCCTTTTTGTCCATGTTGCTCTTGTTGTTTTCGTCTCTATTATTGAATTCCTTGTTTTTTTTACTATCAGCTTGCTGCCTTGATTTGCCTAGAGGCCCAAACACTGCAATAACGACTTTCTCATTGTACAACCATGCCCTTTTCCCTTCATTTCTTGCTATTCTGATTTTCTCCACTTCATCCCTTCTCTCCTCTTGTTGTTTTTTGGTTAAATCTTCATCGAGGAAGAAGTATGAGCCTTTCAAGAGTTTCTTTTTGTCCAAAAGAGTTTCTTGTACGCTTTCCATAGTGACTTTTATGGGTCGAGGCCTCTCTTCACATATCCTCCCAACCCTTCTTGCTTGGAAAATTTGCCCTTTCCAATGTAGTTTCTCTTTCAAAAGGTCTCTTGTCAAATTTAGAGTAATTTCATTCTTCCCATAATCTTATTCCCCTGACAATAAAGTTTGTTTTTCTGTCATGTCTTTCTTTTTGTTCTATTTCATGTGCTCTGCGATCACTTGCATCTTCTTCTTCCTCTGTCCTTATGTAACCATTAGCGTCTTCAGCTCTAGCTTTGATTTCTTTTGGACTATCTTTCCCACTGTTCATTTTTGCCTTATCTTTGGAAATGTTTGTTTGCTGAGATACCTGTGTATCCACCTGAATTTGTTTAGAAATTATCAAATCTCTATTTGTTGTTATTATTTCTTTCATGTTTTGCCATTCTTGTTTACCTGTCTCTAGAGCCTCTTGTAACATTGTTAACTATTCTTTTAAAATTCTATTACCTTCCATTAGACATTGGTTTGCAACTGTGATCTCTGAAATTTTGCGGTCTCTTTCTTGTTCCCTGGCTTCCAGAATCTCCAGCCTTGTTCTGACTTTCATCAGTGCTTGGACATATAGCTCTGATGACCAAGTAAAAGGTGTAGATGTGGGACTGCAAATGATTGATTCTTCTTTATTCTAGTTTCTCTTATTTATTTTCATTTTCTTTTTCTTAATCTTGATCGGTTTTCTTCTCATTTGTCCCCATTTAAGGCGAGCAATCCTACGCCTTAAAATGCCCTCATATTGGTTTGCATTTACCCAAATCCACCTTCATGTTTTGTCTGTTGAAACAATTTTGACTTGACCCAAATGATTTGTTTCCATAAAATCTGAAAAGTCCTTGCTCTTTACGCCTTGCCTCTTCTAAGCATTTTCCATGTTCTGAATGTTTACTTATTTAGAAGTTAACTGCCTCACTGCTTTGTGCTCACGAAACCCTGTTCACTCTACCTGTCCACTCTGCGCACAAAACCCTGTCCTCTGCTTGCCCACCTGTTCACGCTCCCTGTTCACACTACCTGTTACCTGTGCACGCCTGCCTGAAATGTGATGCTTGGTCTTGGTATCCCTGTTTCGGAGAGAAGATATATGCATTGCAACATTCTCGCAGATCATATCAGATCCAGGATCAAATCCAATCCCGCCTTCAATGCTCTACTCGCTTTCATACTTGCAATCTGCGAGCGTTCATACCTCTAAACAATCCTGAGACTCTGGGTGAGTTACCAATCGAAATTCACATTGTTCTTATAAATTCCAACCAAATTATCTTAGGAGAAACCAAAAAATAAAAGAGTTTATCCACTGGTTAACTCTTCTCAGTCCCAATCCAGCCGTCATTTCCTTCATGCATGGCTACAACGGCACAGTCTGCATGTCCTGGCTAAATCATGCATGCCTTCTCTTTGTGGTATTCACTGAGCACACAGGGAGAATTTTGTCGTCAATTACTAAACACGGCACTAACAGGAGAGGGGAATGTCTAATGCCACTCACAAATATCCCAAGATAGGTGAGTATAAAAAAAGCAACACCAAATACTCTGAAAACAAACTCGGTAGTCACCAAGTAGCCCCTAGGAACCAACAGATTTTCACATTCAAAATGCACTATGAGGCCAGAAAATTACCATGACTGTTCACAAATTATTATTGCATTTATGTGAAGAATAAAGCGATAAGTGGATAAAAGTTTGGAGTGGATCAGTTTGGCAAGGTTTGGTGGGTCTTGACACTTTACAGGACAAGTGTCTTGTAGAGTTGGACACTAAAAATATCATAAGAATGCATGATCTTCTCATACTTATGTGAAGAAATATCGCCCAACAAAAATCATTGACGATCTGTATATGGTGTGGCACGTCCAAATAAGTTCTCAAACTCTTGGTGCAATTGTTACATGTAAGTGCTTCAATCATTATAACCTTTGTTTCCGTCTAAACAAATTTCACTATTCTTTATTCAGCGAGTGTGTGATGTACCATGTGATGAATTTGTTCTTGATTTTAAATAACATGAAATAACAGAAGTGCACAGAATTAGAATGGCCCTTCTGTCCATTCTTAGTGATACTTATGCTAAGTAATTTTCCAGTTAAAATTACAAGAACTAATAATCAGTGGCAATGTGTTCCTAATCAAGAAGTTGCAAATTGTTGAAGGTGAAGGCAGTTTTGTAGAAAAAATGTTGAAGTTGAAGTTGTTGTCAACCAACCTCATATCGCTCCTTTGGAATGATTGTCGTTGCTCTCACATGCATTCATTTACAATGCAAGATTTAAGAATTTTAGAAGTGAACGGGAGGAAATTGGGAAGATAGTGGAAACATGAATCTCATGTTGTAATTTGCAAATGAGAACCATTGTTATTCGATATTTTTAATCATTCAAACGTGAACAATGCAGGCACCTCAGCAATTGTAGTTGAATATTGATGCCCCACTATTAGAGTTTCCAAAATCATTAGCGAAGTTGAGGCATCTCGAAAAGATTATAATGAAAAATACTCGTCTAACAACGATGCCAGATTCATTGCAGGATTTGAAAAATCTCTAACACATCGCTTTGTTTGGGTGTGAAAATTTGGGGATGCTTCCAGATTCTTTGGTGAATTTGAAAAATATCAAACATGTGGACCTTAGTATGTGCAAAATTTTGGAGATGCTTCCGGAACCTCTTGAGAATTTGAAAAATCTCCATAGCATCAATCTTAAGGGATGTAAAAATTTAAAGAGGCTTCCAGGTTCTTTGGGGAAGTCAACAGGTCTCGGATCTATCAATATTGAACAGTGCAAAAGTTTGGAGATGCTTCTAGACGCTCTTAAGAATTTGGAAAATCTCTATACCATCAATCTCATGGGATGTGAAAACTTAAAGAGGCTTCCAAGTTCTTTGGGGAAGCCAACAGGTCTCAAATCTATCAATCTAGTATTGTGCAAAAGTTTGGAGATGCTTCTGGAAACTTTTGAGAATTTGAAATTTCGCCATAACATCAATCTCATGGGGTGTGAAAATTTAAATAGGCTCCCAACTTATTTGTGGAATACAACGAGTCTCAAATATATCAATCTAGAACAATGCAAAAGTATGGAGATACTTTCAAACTGTTTTGAGAATTTGAAATATTTACATACCATAAATCTCAGTGGATGTGAAAGTTTAAAGATGCTTCCAGATTCTCTAGGGAAGTTAACATCTCTCGAATCTATCAATTTGAGATTGTGCAAAGGTTTGGACATGCTTCCTGAGGCTTTGGGGAATTTTACATCTCTCTATGCCATCAATCTCAGTTGATACGAAAGTTTGAATATCCTTCCACATTCATGGGGGAATCCACAACTTCGACATTTGCATTTGAAGGGTTGCTGCAGTTTGACCATCCAAATGCAACCCCAACCCCTTTAATAAGGTTATGTAACTATAATACAATACGGAAACGGGTTACTACTTTCAGACAGACACATACTCGGTGGCACACTCCCAACCCACACAAATCCTGCCTCCTCCATTTAAAAAAAAAACTATGAAAGTTGAATCCTGATCCTGATTACAAAACTTCCCCTCTAGATATCACTAGAAGCTTACACTATTTTCTGCCCAAATTTTCTTTTGAAAGGAATATAATTTTGCTGATTTATTTATTCATAAAATTATTGACTACCATAAGACAACACAAAAATGAAAGAAATGACTTTATTGTTTGTTCAAGAAATTTCAAAGCACGTGGCTAGGAACATACTACAGAAGACTAAAAAATGGAGCATTCAATTCAAGTCCAAAACTGCCATTAGCATGACCTCTTTGCTAGTTTTGAGAAACAATTTGGGAGCAAAAAAGATTTCCTTTGTATCGGCTGTACTTTGGACTTCTAGAAAAATCACTTTTTAGAAACCCCCAACCGCTCACGGAAGTCTTCTGCCATAAGTGGTAGCCCTTCCCGCAAAGTAACCTGTAAGCAGCAGAACTTGTTGAGATAAATTCCAGAAGCTATATTTCAAATATTCTTGTCTAAAAGAAAATTGTCAAAACTATCATGTAGGCATCAACCTTAGGCTCCCATCCAAGAAGTGTTGTTGCCTTTGTGATGTCTGGTTTCCTCTTGCGTGGATCATCTGGAGTGTTTTCAACCATCTCTACAGTTGTTGATGTTTCAATAAGCTGCACAATCAAATACAGAATCTGTTGTCATGCAGTAGCAAGAACAGGAATTGAACACACTTACCTCTTGGAATAAAACGAATAAGTTAAATACAGCAATTGATTACGAAAATTATACTACCATGTGAAAATTGGACAAAACATATAGCATAAAGTTTGTACATAGTATTCACTAATTATTTCTGCCAAAGTACTGCGCCCTCCCGTAAAGGTTGTCTTATGCTAGACTGAAAACGGAATTTCCCTCATTCACAATTCAGGCATATATATAAGGAGATTTCAAAGAAGTTGAAGAGTCCAAATATTATACAATTTCCCTCTGAACAAAATTAGTCAATGTTCAACCCCATCATTCATGAATCATTACAGTCTACCATGGGATTAATACCTTTAGGCTTTAACTATTTACATTATTTCTGTCTGTAAAGATTCAGAACTACGTATCTATTATTTAATACCATATCCTCATTATATTCCTTTGAGTTTCAGCTTCCCACTTAGAGCATGTCCTTCCCTTTACATCAAACTCTAATTTCGATTTTCCTCCCTAGTCTGAGATTAGAATGACAGCATAGGTAATATGCTAAATGGCAACAGTTTTCCACGGCGCTGAAATAGCTTGAAAAAAGTATAAACATATCAAGAAGAGATGCCAATAAACACTCAATAGGATTGGCAACGGAGCTAAAGTTACAACTTCCAAGTACAAACTATATCTATCAAGGCGTCTCAACTACCAGACCAGATAAACTTTAGCCTTTGTGAACGTTTTCTTTCTCTTCTGCTGTGAATCTCCTAACTGGGACCACAGGTTGCAAGTACATAGTTATGATTGACTGTTAATCAATTCAGGATTCAACAAGGAGCTATGGAGTGACATATATGCCAAAATGAGGTTTACATTGTACAATAAATTGGATGGGACCATGACTTGGTTTGGGAGGAATTCCATAGACGGTTTTGTAATGTAACTTCTATTTCTAATTTACTGCATTAGGTTCCATCATTTGCATTAATATAAAAAAACATCAAAATATGGTTTCTAAGTTCCTAGGAATATCCAGAGTATAGTCAGTAAAGCAAGTGTATACCTCCTTCACAGCTTCAGCAAGTTCCAGCATTGTAAACTCTCCTACATCATGCATTATACAAGATAAATCAGCAAGAAGATTCAGAAACTGTAAGAGATGGCCCTCAATAAATTGAACTAATAAAGTAACCTGGATTTCCAAGATTTATAGGCCCAGTATTATCTCCTTCCATTAGCCGAATTAAACCATCAACCTGTATCGTCAAGAACCACATGAGACAACTTCTAAAATTCAAACTTCTAAAACCGAAATTGATAAGAATATTTTAATAACTTCTTCATGAGAAGGAATACCGATTTGCTTGTAAAAAATATAACTATCGGTTATCACTGACATAAAATATGTTGGCTATGTAAACCTTATATTTGTGTATGTGTGAGGATCAAGAAAAGAAACATGAATCCATTTTACCATATCAGAAACATAGCAGAAGCTTCGGGTTTGTGTTCCTGGGGCTTGGACAGTCATTGGTTCACCTCTGCATGAACATAAAGACGTGAGCAATAATGCACAATGATCTTGCTTATAATAGAAAGTTTTTCACACGGATTTTTTAGTAAATTCTTCACAGTATATCTTATTTTTCAGTACATGGCTTACCACAGATTAGACTGCATACTTAATACTAGGTTATGGGTTTGAATTAGTTTTTGATAGATCAATCATTTCTCTTTCCTTTCTATTTATAGCTAACTGAAACAAGAACGTATAGGATCTATTGAGAATGACATAAAATTGAATTGTCTTCCTATATTTTGGGTGACCATATATAGAATGACATAAAATTATTGATTCTCTACCAAATCTATATGAATCCATTTGTTTAATTCCAAGCATCAAAAGTTAAGGAATATAAACCATGGGAAGAGATGGACAGGATGGATAGCAGCTGGAACCTAGGGGTTGATAGGTATGATGAGCAGGTGGACTACAAGAGGATGCTCTGACTGAGAATGACACATTTGTCAGGTACTCAGCACACTATTCATGATCTATGGAGAAAGTTAGCTGAGAAAGGAGACTTTAATGGGTCTCAGCTAAAATTAGCAGAGTTAGAGGCGTTTCAAACATTACCACCCTCGTTAGTAGGGGTGAATCAAGGATTGACAGCCCTTCCTTTTCTGCTATTAACCGAGGGTCACTTATTGGCGACGGAGGAATAGAGGTTAGGGCAAAATCAACCGGGGATTTGAATGGTACTCCTCACAAGCCTAGAGCTATTGTGGGTTGTAAATTTGTAATGCAGGAGCAATTGATCCGGTGGTTGAAGGCATGGATAGCCATTTTGAACAGTGGATTGGGGACAATCTGTTTCTAGGGCTTATTGGCAATAACTTAAGTCTAGAAAATCTGAATGGTTGTGCTCCATACTAGTCAAAGGTTGTTCTTGCAAGAAGATAAGGAAACTGCTTAAGGGAAGAAGTCACAATATTGAATTCGCAATTGGTAAGGACATACACCTAGAAGAGGCAATGCAGTTTGACAGCAAAACGTGGGTCAGTAAATTTGTTGGGTAAAAGGTAGGACACTAGGGTGTGGTGCAATAGATTTTAGAACATCGAACCCCAATTCTCACCCACTCGCCAACTTTTCACCTTTTGAGGAAAGGATGGATAAGGTTTAGGTGGATATAGAATCCTAAAGAACCAATGGTTCTAGCACTCTTTGTTGATTTTATAGCATTGGATGCCCCTTTTTATTTGTCTGAAGCTAGGGTTCAATTAATCTAGGTAGTTCAAGTTAGCCAATCTTCTACTCCAATGGTCTTCAAAGGGACTGCAAGCAATAGGAGACCATCAAGGTGGAACCCTAGCAATTGACAACAATTACAAAGCCTTTTGTTGGAGAATACTTGCTCGGGTGATGGCATACCTGTTGATAAAAGAGGGTTTGTTTGACTCTATTAACCTAGTAAGTCGGAATCAAAGGTTGTCTCAACCCCTAGATGATGTTAATGTTCCTTTTCAATGCACCACTGCAACACAAGATGTCATAAAATTGGCCATTTGTTGGAAGATTGTCCCTTAAAATCCTTTCTTCGTAAGTCAGTTCCGAATGGTTGAAATGAGGACTTATATTTAGGCAACAAAGGTTGGTGAAGGTGGTGGTCTTAAAAAAAGTAACTCCAATATGATTTTAGAGGACTCATTGCTCAAGTTGATCGCAGATTAGAGACAAAAGAGGGATGCCCTGCTCCAAAAGGAAGAGGACCTAAGAGTAGCTAGGGATTTGAATGTGGTTAACAAACCATCAAAATCAACTCAAAGGTTCGATGCCCATTATTCATAGGTATGTTTGTAGACACGTGTCAATCCTTTTCTTAAAATGATGTCAAGCGAAAATTGTTTGCTTGAATCTAAGGGACGTTCAATGGAAGGGATTCTTGTGAAGCCACCCTTGGGAAATTCAACATCTTTGGAAGGGGGAGTGGTGATTTATGTGTTTCTCTCAGTTCCCTATCTCGATCGACCCTCCTTGGGTTAGTACACACCTTTCAACTAACTAATCCAATCTGGCTAGACCAAAATTAGTGCCTTTGCCTGTGGTATTTTGGAATCTCTAGTGCTAGGTTACATCACAGTGGTGCTACAATCCACCCATATCACACTCACCCTAAGCCATATGCGCGCCTTCTCCTCAGTGCTCTAGAAGGTGCAAGCATGACAGATTTGAATCCAATCTAAATGAAAGCTACATGGACCAATAATAGGTCTGGTTTGACAATGTTTCCTAAATGACTTGATCATTTCCTTCTTCATAATCAAATTTTATTGGAGGTAGGCAAGATTCGCACCTAGGTGGATAAGGTTTGTTGATCATATCACTTTCTAATTTTGTTGGAATTTGAACTATCCTAGGGAGCCCTTCAAATTCAACTCAACCTGGATTTTGGAAGAGGAATTTGGAGAACGAATTTGGAAATCTAGTTAAGGATAGTTGGAAATATTTCAATCATCAAACAAGGATCCTAGCAAGTAAACAATTTATGGACAAAGACTAGAAGAAAGAGGAGACCTTGGCAAGACTTTTCCTAGCAAATAAAGGAATGTTGGTTTCAGAGCAAGCTCAAAAAAACCGAGTTAGAGATTTCCAAGGACTTCTCAAGGAGGAAATGGAATGGAGAATGAAATGTAGGGAAGTTTGGGTGGTGAAGGGTGATAGGAACACTAAGTTTTTCCATAATTTTGTGGCCCATCGAAAGCATAAAAAATACAATCTAGGAATTAAAATATGGAATAAGGCAAGTTCAAAGCTGGAGGATTAGGTTGCCTTAGGAGTAGGGCATTTTAGAAGTTATTTGATTGTCGCATAGGGGTAATTTCACTGCAATAAAGATGGTGGTCAGAAAATTTTGTCAATTCATCAAAGAACAACAAGATGAAGACTTATATAAGGAGATTTCGCAAGAGAAATTACTTTTAGGAAACATCAAAGCACAAAGCCTGATGGATGGCCTATAGAATTCTTCTTAGCTTTCTGTGATCTCTTGGGTGAAGACTTCCTTCATGTTGCAAAAGATACCTGACGAGAAGGGAAGATGCTAGGGAATATGATCACAACCTTCGTTGCACTCATTCCAAAAGAATATCACATGGAAAATTTTGATGAGCAATTCAAGTTTTTGTAAAATAGGCATATTCATGAGGTAATTGGATCTGCCCATGAAGCTTTACATAGTATGAAGACTAGGAATCAATTGACCTTTGCTCTCAAGATAGACCATTAAAAGGCTTATGAAAAGACCTTGTGGAAATTTCTTTAGCTATTCCTTTTACATATTAGTTTTTCTTTCAAAGTGAAGTGGATTATGGGGTGCTTAACGAGTGCAAATTTCTCAATTTTTATAAATGGATCAGCATCCAATTTCTGTAGACCTACGAGAGGATTCAAACAAGGTTGTCCATAGTTGTTAGTTGTAGAGAGGTTGAGTAGAATGCTAAAAGAGGCCATTGAAGGTAATTGTCTCAAAGGAGTTTTGGTTGGAAATTCCTATCCATTTCCCATTTACCTTTTGTAGATGATGTATTAATTTTATGTTTTGGTGATGATAGGGGCCTTTGGAGAACGCTAGAAATTATTGACCGTATTTGTGCAGGTACAAGCATGGAGGTGAACTACCAAAAATCAGCCTCATATGCCCACAAAGTGGAGAGAAGCCTCATAAACATGTTGCACACTTTTGTCCTCTAGATAAAAGAATTTACTAAAGGTTTTCAATATCCAAGATTTCGGTTAAACCAAATAGCTATGGGAAGTGGGATTTGCAATGGTTAATTGCAAAGGTAGATTCTAGAATCAACCTTTGGTGTAATTGGTGGGTATCCCAAGGAGGCAAGTTGCCTCTAGCCAAATCAATCATAGAAGTGTTAGTTTTTGTAGCACCATAGGTGTTCTAGTCTCAAAACTTTGAGGAGAGGCTAAAAGACGGGAGTTCTCCATAACCCAGAATTTGTTTATGGAAATTCCACCTAGAAGTGTCTCAATTAGATTATAAGCCTATTTTTAAATATTTCCCAAGTCTAAACTTAAGAAAAGGGGTTAGTTAATCAGAATTAATTCAGAAAGGTGTGAATCATCTAGAACACACACTTGAGGTCAATTTCCTTAGGCAGTTCGAGCTAGGCAGCAACAGAGTTCAAACCAGAGAAGGGAGAAGGGAAACAGAGACACAAAGGGGCAGGCACAATGATTCGAAGGAAGTTTTTCCAGTTCTAGGGAGGCAACAACGAGAGGTCATGTTAATCCCAGTGAGGTTGCGCAGAGGATTGCGCAAGCAACTTTGGAGGGCAATTTGATTTAGCTATGGGGAAATCAATTCAGCATCCAGAGGCCGCAAAAAGGCTTCCAGAAGGTCGGAGAATCATTTCTAGTAGCAGAGACAGGCAGAACGACTATATCAAAGGCAGTTTCGAGCTAGACGTCAAAGGGTCTACGCAAGCACTACACAAAGGCCTACATAAAGGGTTTAGGCGGACAAGTTTCTGAAGTCAAGTTGTGTCGGGGTTGCTTGTGGAGGGGAAAATCCCTCAGATAATTTTGGCCAAATTTTCTTGTTGTGGATAGCTAGTTTTCGGCATCCAGATTGTACTCAGATTATTTCACTGCTGCTTAATAATGAAAACCCTCAGTTGTTGGTTTTCCCAAGTTGGGTTTTCTTGGGGACTTTTGTCCAAAAATAATTGTGTCAAATTTTTGTGTGTGTGCCAGTGTTTTCTCAGTTTCCAATTTATCTTCCATAATATTTTTATTTGTAAAGATTACGGTGTGATTAACTTGTTGTCGTAGCAATAAATTGTTAATTTAATTTACAATTAGAAGAATTAATTCCAATTGCTGCAATAGGATTTCAGTAGTGAAATTTTCACGAGGTATTAGAGAGATTTGATCAAACGGGGAAGCCCAGAAGCGAAGGTAAAAATTCGTTGTTCAAAAGGAGCAACATGACAAATTTTTGGGGGATGCGCAGAGTCTAAGCCAAGCAATTCTAATTGCTTAGTAGTTAGATTTTTCAGTGCATGTTAGCAAAAATATTCGGCTTGCCAGTTCGAGTGATTCCAGCAGGCAGAGGGAGCAACAGTCCAATATTTTCGCTGAGCAAATTCCTTGTTTGGGCACAGAAGGGTTTTGCAGCAGCAAAATCAGCGTCGGGTGGAAGAGAAAGGCACACACACAGAATTTCTCTTAGAGGGTTTCTAGCCTACAACTCTGATTTTCCCAGCTGCAGTGGGCAGTTGTTGCAGGCAATTTTTCTCTCTAGAAGGGAGTGCGAATAGCAAATTCATCAACCAAGCAAAGAAAGAGGGAGATTTTCAATCAGATTCAAAGATGGACACAGGTGGGCTTAAAGATCAGGATAGGTTGGAGGGTGCCTCCAACTTTGTCATCTGGAAGGCTAGGGTGTCCTTCCTGCTGGATGAATATGGTTGAAAACCTATGTAGATAATGTAGTGCCAGTTCCCCAGGATGCAGATCAGCGAAAGGAATACAAGAATGAGATGGCTAAGGCAAAACAGTTGATCTTGGATGGTGTCTGAGACCATATAGTTTCACATATATCTGGCAAGAGTACTACTAAGGAGATGTGGGACGCTCTCGACCAGCTATATCTGAATACTTCCGAGTAGCAGAAGCATCAAGATGCAAAAGGGTGAAGGCATAGATCCCTTCCTCAACAGGATTCAAGAGGTCCGTGTTGACACTAAACAACGTCTCAAAGGAGTGGCACATCTTTGTCCAAAGTATCTTGGGTCAAAACAACTTGCCTAGATGGGACATCATGTGCTCAGACCTACAACAGGAGGAGTTGAGGCAAGCTTTATTAAAGATCACCATTAGAGGAAGCAGCAACAAGGGCGTGAAGGGTGAGAAAGAAGAGGAGAATGTGGCCATAGCATCAAAGGGTCCCAATCAGGGACAGGGGGAGAAGAAGAAAAAGAACCCATCTAGGGTCAAGAGCTTCAGGTGTGGTGAGTATGGCCACTACAGTACCCAATGTCCTCTTAGGAAGAAGGAAGAGCAGGAGAAGTAGGACCAAGCAGCAGTATCTGCAAAGATAGACAAATTGTCCTCCAAGTTGGAGTTAGATTTTGCCATGTTTGTAGTTATACCTCCAGGAGTGAGGTGGGGCAATATGGAGCTATAATCCCAAAGTTGCAAATCTTGGGCATGGTCCATTAAGGTGTCCTCCTCATGGATCATTAGTAATTACCTAGCTACAGGAGCCCACAGTATTCATTAGCAAGATGGATCAGTGTCAATTGATGCAGTCAGATTCCCAAGTGACAGTAGTAGAATAGTTGCAGTCAGGTGCTGAGGAGCACAGATGTGTTGAAAGCAAAGCAGGTGGCTCAGTGCAGAGTCAGCAGCAACGCAGATTCTTTAGTGGACAATGCAGAGGCTAGTAGCATTCAGATACTCTGGAGACATATGTAGCATGAGATACAGTTGATTCAGTATTTAGGATGCTTCTTAGTTGTAGTTGTTGCAGTTGCAACAGCAATAGATGAGAGGGAGTTAGAGTGAAAATGCAGAGTTGGTAGCAATATAGCAGTGTCAGCAGTCGCACAGATGCAGCATCAGAGTTGCGCAGTGGTTGGTGGGCAGTGGCAATCAGTCACAGTGGCCAGACACTAGCAGTGTGACAGAAGGTGATACAGAGACAGGGTATTGTAATAGTAGTACAACACTAAAACACCATCATCGCTAAGAGGGAGTGTTAGTTTTTGTAGCATCAGAGGTGTTCTAGTCTCGAAAATTTGTGGAGAGGCTAAAACACAAAACTTCTTTACCCAAAAATCGTTTCTGGAAATTCCACCTAGAAGTCTCTCAATTAGATTATTACCTATTTTAAAATATTTCCCAAGTCTAAACTTAGGGAAAAGGGTTTAATTAATTAGAATTAATTGAGAAAGGTGTGAATCATCTAAAAACTCACACGGATCGATCCAGATATGACCTTAGTCATTGATTAAGGTTTAATCTTGGTCATGGAGTCCCAACTGGAGATTGTAAGAGGTCGATGGGTAAATGGAAAACACACACTTGAGGTTGATTTCCTTGGGAAGTTCTAGCTAGCCAACAGTAGAGTTCAAGCAAGAGAAGCGAAGCAAAGACAAAGAGGGGCAAGGACAATGATCCAATTCCGGGAGGTAGCAGCAAGAAGCCAAATTATTCTCAGTGAGATTGCGCAGAGGACTATGTAGGCAACTTCAGAGGGCAATTTGATTTAACTGTAGGGAAATCGATTCAATGTCCATAGGTCGTGAAAGTCTTCCAGATGGCCAGAGAATAATTTCTAGCAATAGAGACAGGCAGAATGACTTGATCAGAGGTAGTTTTGGGCTAGAAGTCAAAGGGTTTGTGCAAGCACAGCGCAGAGGCCTATGCACGAGGTCCAGGCGGACGAGTTTCTAAAACCGACTTGTGTCGGGGTTGCTTATGGTGGAGGGGAAATTTCCTGAGATGATTTCGATCAAATTTTCCTTTTGTGGATAGCCAGTTTACACATCCAAATTGTACTTAGATTATTTCACTGCAGCTTAATGATAAAAACCCTCACCGCTACGTCGATGTTCCCAAGTTGGGTTTTTCTAGGTACTTTTGTCTAAAAATAACTGTGTCAAATTTTTGTGTGTGTTGGACACCTAATCCTAATGGGTTAGTGTGGAAGCCGAACAGACTAAGTAGTCCAAGGGACCTTGGGATGTGAATCCCAACGGTCACCATATTGTACTATAAATGTACATCTATTGTTAATAAAAATTGCAATGCAAGCTTATCTTTCCTATTTGTTTCTCGTTCACTATGTCTGTTTAACATGGTATCAGAGCAGGCGATTGCTGGTCCTGCTCCAATTTGAGCCACTTGTTTTGTGGCCTCTCTGTTCATGTCAGTTCTGCATTCCTACAGATAGAATTATTATTATTGTGTGCATCCCTATTTCATTTCATGCTGCAAACTGTCAACTGTCTGGCTGATACACACCTGCATGCCTGCTTATTCTACCCATGCTCTGCATTTCTGTAGCCAGACACATCTGCCCTTTGCACTATAATCTGGGTAACGCCTGCACTGCGCACTGACTGGTCTGAACGTTGCACCTGTAGAAGCTCTCTGCATACAAAACGTCTTCTGTCCTGAAATAACCTGCCTCATAACGCATCTGACATGTCTGACATGGCATCATTCATTTGAATGCGTTGAGTGCCAGCCTGCCCGACATTTTTTGCAGTAGCTCATTCCAAGTCTCGAATTTGAAGGTCGATTTTTATTTGTCGTAGTTGTACACAAAATCATTGTGGATTTTTATTTGTCGTAGGGATCAATTTGGAAGGCCAAATCCCTTGGATATTGTTTTGACGAAGCTCTCTTTGATTCTCGATGTGTTCCCGAGATTGTAATCGCTGAAAATTAGAAGTCCGAGACTTACAGCCTTGAAGGAAATCAATTTTATCTGTTGAGAACCATATTGCTGCTCTCAATGAATCTAGGGTCTTAGGATGGTTCAAAAATCAGATGCCATTAATAAATATGTTAGCTGTCTCTGGCTATGGAGGCTCGTCCAAGTACCTGAACACATCGTTTAAAACAAAGTAGCCCTTGTCCTGAGGAGCAAGGAAGAAAGACTGTGTGAAATTCCGTTTTAGACCATCTTTTCCATTCAACGCACCCGTTACTAGTACAAGGACTCCCTGGTTGTAAGAATCTTGAGAGTCCACAGTCCTTATCTCTGCTGTATAGTCACTATAGTCTAGTGAGATAATCTTATCATTTATAGCCGCCATGGTTGTTGTACAGCTCATCTCTCCATTTGGTTCTGGGCGTCCAAGCTTGCTCGAATCTTGATAAAACCTGAATACCATTTGGGGCGACTGGTGGAGAACACTTCCTCTGGAGCTGAGGTTGAAGGGACACGGTGAACAGTATATGCGATGAAGAATCAGCAGGTGATGAGGAATATACAGGGCATGTCGAGGATCGTGAGGATGGAGTTGATACCCTAGTCCACAGCTCGGATGCTCCAGAATTTGAGAGTGCTTTGTCTGCTCTGTCTTCAGTGTCTGTTAAGGTTGGTGACGGCGAAGAGGATTCTGCTGAATCTTCAAGATATATTTTCATCTTCGCCCACTGAACAGTAATAACTCGGAACTTCAAAATTTTCGGAAGGCGGCAACCTTTTCCGCCTACTGCCTCTGCTTTCTGCAAATTACCTCCCAAGGAACTGAATTGGTGAACACTTATCTACCGATACACATCGAATAACGCATTCCTCGCAGAAGAAAAATGTGTTCCAAACTTCCAGCGACTCCGACTCCAACAAAATTGTCTCGTTTGAATCCAGACTTTGAGACTCGAGAGGGAAGCATTGAATATTTGATCTAACACCGTCCAGCCTGGAGCCTTGCCTTCCGTGGATGTGTTCTTATCGGTTTCTGTAATGCACGTCAGGCGATGCAAATTTTTTACTTTTCATTTTAAAGGTTAAAGGGCTGACCGAAAGCTCATCCATGCCATACACGAAATGAGTATTGGACACGTCATTACAATTTCCCATTAGAATGGATCACCAAGAACGTGATAAACGTGCAATGATGTTGTGTGCTGCACTACTACATTGATAGAACATTGCAGTTGGCTTTAGCGTGGGTTACACAAATTTTTATTTCATCTTTTCTTTAAATATCATCTTCCAAAGGCTCTATATCTCCATTGAGCTTGATCTTATCTTTGAATATTTTACAGCTTCTGTGTCATTACAATAATCCATATCAGACCATCGATTTTGTCGAGAATGGCCAAATTTTATAAAGTATTAGAGTTATTGGAAACCTTGATACAATCTAATGTCGATGACAAAGTGAAAATAAGCAAAGATTCTCTTTCAGACATTCAAAAATGTATACAAATTGCACAAGAAAAGATAGATTTTTTGCAGCTTGAATCACAGCTACAGCAAGAAGAGCTACATCAAAATAGACACCATTCTGAACCTGTTTTTGTTCAGAACATTGAGACAACTACCCATCAGCAGCATGTCAATAATGTTCCTGTTCATTCAAATAAAGCAGCAGTTTTACATGCAGATGCAGAAGTTCAGTCTGCACTTCCCAAGCCCATCATCAGACCTTGGGAACAGCTTGTCCACAACAAGCACATAACCAGTCTTGGATATGAAAGGACTTGTCCTTTCATATTCCAGACTACTCAAAACCCATTGAGTTTCAGAGTGCTGGTTTCATTTATGACAGTTCACCTGCTCCTCATGACAGTTCAGCTACAGCTGTTCCAGAGTCTGCTCCTCTTCCACAGCAGCAACAACAACAGATCGTGAAATGCCAACACTGTGATCGAGTTGGCCATCTGAAAGATCACTGTTTTGATCTTTATCCATGTAAGCACTGCCATAAAACTAGCCATTCTTCAAACAGATGCTTCAGCAACAAACGTCCTGCAAGAACAAAGATTCATCTAGGATGGATCGCTTCTTGGCAATGGGCATCAACAGCCAAGAAGATATTTCAAACACATGTCAGAACTTGTTACAGAATATTGAGCAGTCTTGCAGCTGAGTTTTCTCCATCTTCTCACCTTGTATCTGACAAGGGGGGAAATGATGGTCATCTACAAGCTTCAAAGCCACATCAAGTGAGCCTGAGCCACAACCTGCCATACACCAGCTTCAGAGTTGTAGCCAGAGACAAAGATGCCTGAACATGCCTTCAGTTAGGGATGTGGGACACTTCCTCTAGCAGAAGACTTCAGCTTCTTGCCAGTTTTGGAAGAGTTCCGGAGACAAAATTGAGGACACTTCCTCTAGCAGAAGACTTACAGCTTCTTGTCAGTTTTGGAAGAGTTCCAGGAATTGCATAAGCATTCCAGAGTTGTTGGTCATCCTTAAACCATCACAGGTTGAGACTTCCCTTTTCAGGTTGAAGTTTTACCTTTAATATGGGGTGAGGCCTCCCTTTTATGGTTGAAGGTTTCCCTCTTTAAAACAATAGGATCACTTCCTCTAGCAGAAGACTTACAGCTTCTTGCAAGTTTTGGAAGAGTTCCGGGAACTAAACTAAGCGTTCGTTCCAGTGTTGGTGGCTATCCTTAAACCACCGCCCTTTTTTACCAACATTTCATAGAGCACATTCAGCCTAGTGCTGCCATGCATTATTGCACATTTTGTATTACAGCTCTTTTCTTGGACTCATACATAAACCTTCGGATTAAGGGGGGGAATGTTGGACACCTAATCCTAAAGGGTTAGCGTGGAAGCCGAATGGACAAAAGGAGTCCAAGGGACCTTGGGATGTAAATCCCAACGGTCACATAATGTACTATAAATGTATATCAATTGTTAATAAAAATGGTATTGCATGATTTATCTTTCCTATTTTTTCTCGCTCCCCATGTGTGTTTAACAAATACAACAAGTAATTCTTCCAAAAAATTGGAAGAGGTCTGTTTCGTTGAAAACCAATCTTCAAGGGGTAGAAGGAAATACAACATCAAGGAAATATAAGGAAAGTAAGAGACCAAAGAGGTATTCTGGATATGTTGCATATATGACAAAGTTGATTGAGGTAGAACCTTCCTCTTATGAGGATGAAATTGCGCATCAAGAATGGAGGAGTGGAATGTAGGAATAATACCAACCCATAACGAAGAATGATGTATGGGATATTGTCCCTAGACCAAGTTACAAATCAATAGTCACTTAAAAATGGATTTATAAGATAAAGCATGCTGCAAATGGGAGAATTGATAAATACAAGGAAATGTTTGTAGCCAGGGGCTTCTCCCAAAAGGAAGGTCTTGATTATGAGGAAACATTTTATCCCACAACTAGGTATACAACAATATCTCTTGTTTCATTGGTTGCTTCTATGGGATGGAAAATCCATCAAATGGATGTAAAGACAACTTTCCTGAATGGAGCTATTGATGAGGAGGTCTACATTGAGCAACCTCAAGTTTTGAAATAAATCAGAGGGGAAATCATGTCTGCTAGTTGAAAAAGGCTCTATATGGATTAAAGAAAGCGTCAAGAGCATGGTATGTAGGAATGGATGCATACCTCTTGAAACATGGTTATACCAAGAGTTATGTATAATCAAACCTATATATCAAGGTGCACTAGGAGGATCCAATTATTATACTCTTGTATGTGGATGATCTACTAATCACAGGTGTAGAATGTCAAAATCAGGAATGAAAGAGGCTGTTAGCAGCCAAGTTCAATATGAAGGATCTTGGAATTATGCACTATTACTTGGGACTAGAAATATGGCAGAAGTTGGGAGAGATATACCTTATTAAAGTAAATATGTGATCACGATGCTTCAGAATTTCGACATGATTGATTGCAAGCCTATGATGACTCATATTATTACAAGTTTGAAAAGGTTTAGGAGTTCAGAGTCTAGTTTGGTAGATCCTACTTCCTACGGACAATTGATTGGGTCCTTAATGTATCTGGTGAATACCAAGGTAGACATTTTTTTTGTAGTAAATGTCCTTATTTAGTTTCAGATGGAGCCAAAACATGATCATTGGATTGCATCTAAGCATATCCTTAGGTACTTGCATGGGACTATACATAACTGCCTCAAGTATACTAGTGATTAAATCCAACTTGTGGGATATACAAATTCAAATTGGAGTGGTATTGAGATAGATGGAAAGAACACAACAGGAGGATGTGTCAACCTGGATCTTCCATGGTTTCATGGATGAATAGAAAGTAGGATACAATTCCTTTGAGTAGTGGTGAAGCTGAATATGTTGCTACAAGTGAGGTCTGTTGGGAAGTAGTTTGGATTAGGAAGTTACTATTAGACTTATTTGAAGGATTTCTCAGCCCTACATGGATACATTGTGATAATCAAAGTTGTATAATATTGATTGAATACCCAATGTTTCATGCTAAGGTGAAGCATATAAATAAAAAGTATCACTAGATCAAAAACTTTGTACGAGATCAGGTTGTGGAGTTGCACTATGTCCCTACAAATGAACAAGTAGATGGCATATTGACTAAAGCATTACCAAACAAGAAGCTTGAGTACCTGAGAAGTAAGCTTCGTTTGGTAGATATATCTTCCCTATTTGAGAGGGAGCGATATTATATAATTCTTGTCTTTCTGAGTCAGGCACTGTACTAGGACTAACAACCGTAAGTATTAGTGAAGGCTATAAATAAAGAATGGAGTTTGGAGGATTGGATAAACATATAGATGAGAAATTCTTATGGATTGGAGATTCTAGGGAAATAAGTTGACGACTAATGCTCTTTGAGGATGAAGTAGGACATTCAAGACAAGAGTAGTCGAAGAGGACTGATATTCTTTAAGGATCTAGGTTTTTAGAATCCAAGATAAGAATAGTCCTAAAAGGACATACCTTGTAGACATTTGTATGAGGTATGTACCTTAAGAGGTAGTGTATCAGCTCACATAAAGCCTTCTAGCATAATGATCATGATCACAAATAAGCTTTTCCAATTAAGGTTTTCAGGGACAATGTTGGTTGTAATGTAAAAGATGAGTCTTGACAAAATATTACTTATCAATCCAAACATTCTTATGAGAATGCTTCAAGATTGAGATTCCTTGTACTCTGAATACCTACGTAGTTAAGAGGGAGTGTTGGAAATTGTAAATAGGTTTGGTCTTCATTATGATATAATTGTAATCATGACATTATATATTATTTGCAAAGAAAGAAAAATGAAATAAAAATATATATATTTTATTTTGGAGTATGGGTTTCATACTCAAGTTTGATTCAAAAGCATGTTCTTCATGCTTTTAGTCTTCTAGATATTTCTAGGTGTTTCTAGGATAAAGAATAATATTGATCATGTGTCATAGTCCCATTTGGACTAATTGTAATCAAGACAAATATTTATTTTATCAAGAAAAATCCATGGATAATCCCAAGGCCAAGTCAGCCCAAGAGCAAGATCAAGTAGGCCGAAAGGAGGGCTATTCAACCCTTAAGAAAGGCTATATAAAGGAGTGTAATTTGACTCATTTGGACACACAACACAAGTAAGTTTGATCTTCAATAACGAAGGAGCATAACTGGAAGAGGAGGATCATAAGTGGAAGTTTGCCTAAGAAGTGTTTCTCTTTTGTCCTGCTAGGGTTGTGAAGCTGCTAGTTGCAAGAGGTCGAGTTTCTATTGCAGTTGTAGGCATGAAATTATGTTGCAGTGGTCAAAGTTGCAGTAGCAGGATCTAAAATCTTGAAGCTCTATTGAAGAAGATCTTGTTGGGGGCTGATTTGGGGCTTGGATTATTTGTTGGCTTAGGTCTTTGGGTCTTAGAAGTCTCTTTTGTAAGAAGATTCTAAAGAAGAAGAGAAACATTTTCTGGGTTTTCCCCTTGGAGGGGTTTTCCCCTTGGAGGGGTTCTTCCCTGGCTTGGAGCCTATACCTTGTGTACTTTGTCTCTTTGTGATCTTCTTGTTTTGGTAATTGCTTGATGAATGAAATAAAGAAGTAATAAAAGAACATCTAACAACACAAGTAATTATCAAGATAAGGAAAATAAGTTATAATCATCAAGTCTCCATTTTTTCCAACAAGGAGGAGGCAAGTCAAGGAAGAGACATACATGCAGAAGAAAACACAGTTCTATTTAGCACTTCAGAAAGAGAGTCAAGCAACCCTAACCGAACATCAGATACTGCAATCAATAAAAACCATTATTAGAGAAGAAGAAATAAGAGTACATTGCTAGAGGATTTCAAGAAAGTAGAGCCCCCTACCTTTGATGGAGAGGTGAAGAAGGATGAAGACGCAGAGGCTTGGTTGTTGGGGATGAAGAAGTACTTCCAAGTGCATGACTACTCCAAGAACATGAATCCTAGAGTAGCTATTTTTATTTTGAAAGGAAAATATGACATATGGTGGGAAGATTTGAAGAATGTTAAATACATCAGGGAAAAAGGGTTTCAATGGAGAAGGTTTGAGAAAGACTTTTGGGTGAAGTGCCTATTTGAAAAAGTACTATAACAACAAGGACAAATAATTCTATGAGCACAAATTGTGGAAATTGACAACTGATGAGTACACAAGAACATTTTTGGAGCTACTGAGGTATGTACTTACATCAAGGATGAGAAGACAAACATTAAAACATATCTCAATGGATTACCACATGCTTAAAGGGAAATAATAGAGTTTAATGAGTGAAGAAACCTGAAGGATACCATTCGAAAGATGAGGTAATGTTATGAACAGATGAAACACATGACTAGAGTTTGAACAAATTGGAAGAAGAAAATAAGGTGAACCTCAAAGGAAAATGGAGAATGTTGAAAAGTGTGCAACAAGAAATGCTTGTTGAGAATGCAACAAGATGATGGAGCTTAGTGGAAAGGAGTCGCCTTCACTAAGTGGTCCCACAGGAAAGTTTCGGCGCAAAGTCTATTTTTAGACATATGGATCATGGTCTATGAGTTGCAGGATGTTGTTTATGGATGATTGGTCATGTTGGGAAAAATAGATGGAATTCTATTTTTTGGATCACAGTGGCGCGATCAGAGTCTATTTTTAGGCTGTCAGGTAAAAATAGAAACATTCAAATATTATTAGCCTTTAGTAATATTTGGACTCTAAACTTTATCTTATTCTCTTGGAGCACTTCAGATGAAGCTACAAATGTGGCACATGCAACTGCCTGAAGGAATCACGTGGTTACCTATGGGTTGACTGAGCTATTGCATGAAGGACTTCAATTAGAACTCAAGTGGTTGAGTTCCGTGGAGTTAGATGAGCAGTTAATGGAGTCGTGTTTAGTTTGACTTAGTTGAACTAGTTGTATTTAGTCTAACTGGCCAATAGACTAAGTGATGAGTTGTGTGAATTAGTTATTTATTAATTCACTAATTATTAACTCATAATGCAATTGAAGAATACATCAGTTAACTCAGCGCATGGACAGTTCAGTGGAGACAAGTGTTAGAGGTAAGTGAAAGGGTGAGTTGTGACTATCAGTTGTGCATGTGATTTGCACAAATCAATGGATTGAGTATGCCCATGAGAATTGTGCAGTAGATGCCCAGTGATATAGCTTGTGCTCACGTGATTTCCAGTGTGAGTGATTTTCCAAGGTAAATAGAACTTGGAACGAGTTTGGATTCTCATTCATTCTCATGCAGGATTGCGCAGTGGAGGCAGGCAAGCAGCGGAGGAGATTTGAGCCAACGATTGATTCAGATCTGAGCTAGTTTGTGTGTAACAGGTGGAGCTAGTACTGAGTACTTGTGAGGAGTATTGTACTATGTACTGTTACATGTTCTCAATCAACATAATATACAGATAGTTGGGGGTTTTCAGCTTTATGCTTTCCTCGGGTACATACTGTGTTGATATGTGTGATTGATGCTTCAATGTGCGCATGTTATTGTTTCTGCTTCCATAAATTGATGATCAACGTAGAGGAGGTTATGTATTATGCATGTATTCTACAATTAGTGTATAATCAGGATAATCTCTGTGAATAAGTGTCATATTATTCAAAATTTCTACATGGTATCAGAGTTGGTTGATTTGTAGGAAAAGTTCTACAGGATATCAAAGCAAGGATTGATCATTAGATCTATTATTCAGAAAGTGTTTACATTTTATTTCTTCAGGTAGAGTATGTAATCGAGTTAGGTATCCTCTGGATTCATCCTTCTTTTGGAAGGTGAGATATCTAGTGAATGCCCATACAGTCGATCTCTATACAAGAAATACTTTGTTCTCACGAATTTTAGATCGGAAGCGGTTGAGTTTTGAGCTGGTGGAATGGCGCT